>JALNQF010000037.1:0-301831 GCA_028456385.1 Ophiosphaerella korrae | reverse complement strand
TATAATAGTAGAAAGTTTAACTAAAATAAGTAAAGCCCCTAAGAGTAGTTATAAGTCTAATAGTACTATATAGGAAACAATTAAGGACTAAATTAATAATCTAATCTTAGATAAAGAAGATATAAAAATAGTAATTAATACTTTAGAAATATAGAATAAGAAACTACAAGATTATATAAAGTAGAATAAAGTATAAATTAAAGCTATTATTAAAGGTTAGAATTAGATAGAACTAATTATATAACGTCTAGTAATAAGTATAATAAAGAAACTACCTAAGATACTTGTCTTTAAGAAGTTTAATAGAATAAGGGAGAAACTAAGACCTTTTATTACTTTAGTATAACTCTAGATAGATATACAAGTACTATACTTTAATATAGAAGAAAAGAAGGTAATATATATTAGGTTATACCTTAAAGAAGACGCAATAAGATAGTATAAACCTTACTAGATAGACTATACAATATACTCTCTAATAACCTAGAAAGACAAAACTAAAGCTATTTTTAGAAGTTATAAGTACTTTACTAAACAAATAAGAGTAGTATTTAGAGATATAGACGTTACCTAATAAGCTAAAGAATAGCTAGAAAAGCTTATACAAAGTTAGAGCGTTCCTAAGTATATATTATAATTTAAATAACTATTATAAAATATAGAGTACAATAAGTTAGCCTTAATATTATAATTTAAGTAAGGACTAAACTTAAAAATTCGATACAAGATAATATATATAGAAAAACTAAGGATACTAGAAGCTTTAAAGTAGTAGGTAATACAAATTAATAATAATCTTTAAGAATAGAAGAAAAATAAATATAAAGGTTACACCTAGAATTATAATAAGAGAGACCCTATAATCTTTAACGCTAACAAGGATAGAAAGAAAAAGAAGAATAAAGACTTTACGTACTTTAACTATAGTAAACTAGGCTACTACGCAAAAGACTACTAATTAAAGAAAAAAAAGGATATAGTATATTATAAATATAAGAAACCTAGACACTTTATAAAAAACTACAAGAATAAGAACTTAAAGAAAGAAACTTAGTTAAAGATAACTAAAAAGAAGAAAGAAGTACTATAAGTATAAGCTAAACTTTAAAAGAAGGTAGCTAGGAGTAAAGAAGTATAATATATAATACTCTATTAGACCTTTTATTATAATAATAACTACTATATATATCTTTCTAGTAAGTAAGGAGTAGTATAGTTCTTATAAAAATAGAGATATAAAGTAGCTATAATAAAAGAAGATAAAATAAAAGCTTAGCTAAAAGAAATAGCCTAAGTAATAGACTTACTAGAAGAAGATCTAGAAGGGGAAGAGCCCTTAGTACTATTAATCTAGGCTAAAAGACTAGTACTAGATAAAGAGACTACTACAACTACCTCTAAAAGACTATAGAGAAGTAAGAGATAGGTTAGTATAAAAAGTATAAAATATACCTAGCTAATAATATATAGCTATAATAGCTATATAACTATAGATATAAAAGAATAAGATAAAGAATAGAAGTTTATTTAAAAATACTTACTAGTTATAAGTATAGAGGAAGTGTACAAAGACTAGAAAGAGCGCAATCCTAAAGAAATAAAGTTTATACTATTTTAAGAATAGATAAAGTAATATATAGTTATAGTAAGAAGAATACTTATATAAAAAGAATAGTAATACCTTATAAGAAAGACGTAATAGATTAATAAAGCCTATATACTAAGAGTACTAGTAGTATACTATATCCTAATAATAGATACACCTAGTAAAAGCAAATACTAGGAAGGGGATAATAAAATAATAGATCTAAAACATCTAGTACACTTTAAAGTATTATAGATATTATACTTAGATAAGAATTATATTATATATAAAAACCCTAAAGTAATTAATAACGTATAACTTATAAGAAGAAGAGGCTATAACTATATAAAAGTAATTCTAGTAAAAAATATCTAAGGATAAGAAATAATCCTAGAAGATAGATATATAGTAGTAAGACCTAGCCTAAAACTATCTAAGAAATACGTCTAAAGAAGACTATAGTACAAATATATATATAATAAGTATCTAAAATATAAAGAATATAAACTTAAAGTAAGCTTATAGCTCTAGAAAGATAAATAATTTACAAAGTTACCTAAGTAAGAAAAACTAGAAAGTATAGAAGGCCTATATATTATAAAAACAAGTATATACTAAAAAAAGAAAGTATAATTAATAATTAATAGTAGAGCTACAAGAAACTTTATATTAAAGAAGTTTATAGAAATATAAAGAATAAAGTATATAATAAAGAAATACTCTTAATAACTAAGTATAATTAAAAGAAAACTATTTTAGGAACTAATATAGTTTAAGATAGTACCTTTAACACTAAGGTTAGAAGGACTAGAAATTAAGAATATAGTTATAGATATAACAATAATTAATAATAAATAAGATATAATATTAGGTATACTATAGTTATAAATAACTAACCTATATATTAATTAGAAAATAAAGAAGATTAACTACTATAGAATAGATATATTAAAAGCCTATAAGAACACCTATAAGAGAGAATTCCTAGAAGAATATAAAAAATAAGAAGAATAGCTTATAGAACCTAAAGATTACCTTCTAGAATATTAACTATAGGACTTAGTAATAGAAATAGAAGAAGGAAAAGATGTAGAGTAGAGCCTAGTTTACTAGAAAATAGAAGAAGAGTTAAAGATTAAACAAGTATTTATTTAAAACGTAATAAAAAAGAGATAGATAAGAGAATCTAAATCTTTAGTAGCTTATAAACTTATCTTTATAGATAAAAAAAAAATAAGTAATAAAAGACCTTATATAGACTTTAGAAAAACTAATGTAGTTATAAATAAGAACTAATACCTTTTACTAAAGATAGACGTAATATAAGATAAACTATAGAAAGTAATAATCTTTATAAAGTTAGATATCTAGAACACCTACTACTAAATTAGAATTAAAGAAGGTAATAAATAGAAAATAGTATTTAGAACATAATAAAGATTATATAAATATTTAGTTATACTATTTAGCTTAATAAATATACTAGTAGTATTCTAAGAAAGGATTAATATAGTACTAAGAGAGTACTTAAATATATTTATATTTGTATACTTAGACAATATCCTTATATTCTTAGAAATAAAGGAAGAATATATATAATATATATATAAAGTACTAGAAAAACTAGTAGAAGCTAAAATATTTCTTAAAATAAGAAAATACAAGTTCTATATAAAAAAAATAGACTTCCTAGAGTTTATTATAGAACTAGGAAAGATTAAGATTAATCTAAAAAAGATTAAGTTAATTAACAAATAGCTAATACTAAGAAACCTAAAAGAGGTACAATAATTTTATAGGCTAGCTAACTTTTATAGAAAGTTAATAATAAGATAGTTTAAAGATATAGAACTAATAATAAGACTTATAAAAAAAGACGTACTATTTAAATAGATAAAAAGATATAATAAAGTATTTAAGAAGATTAAAAAGAAGTTTATAGAAAACCTAGTTATTAGAATATACAACCTAGACCTACTAGTAATAGTAAAAACAGACGCATCTAACTTAGTCTATAGAATAGTACTAATATAGGAAGACCTAGAGACTAAAAAAGAATACTTAGTTAAGTACTTCTCTAAGAAAATAAAGATAGTAGAACTTAACTACTTAATCTATAACAAAGAAATACTAGTAATCTATAAAGTATTTAAGTAATAGAGAGTATACTTATAAAGAGTAAAATATTAGATAAAGGTTTATATAGACTATAAGAATCTTATAAGATTTATAATAAATAAAGAATTATTATAACGCTATATAAGATAGTAGAAATACTTGTTAACGTTTAATATAGAAATTATATATATAAAAAGAAAAGATAATTAGTTTATAGATACCTTTAGCAAAAGGCTAGACTTATAAGAAGAAGTAAGCGCTACTAGTATAGTTCTAGTTAAGAACAAAGAAAGACACTTAGTCCTAAATATATATAAAATAGCTATAATACTTAAAAGAAAAAGTAGTAAGCTAGATAAATAGATTTAGAAAATAACAAAAGAAGTATCTAAAGAAATAAAGAAACTAGAAATCTAAAAAGGATTTGTATAAGCCTATAGAAGAATATATATTTTAAGGAAGATCTAGAGAGAATTTATATAATAATTCTATAAATTACTAGTATATAGTTACTAAAGTATTAAGAAAATATTAGATAGACTACTATAAGACTACTATATTTTAAAAGCAAGACAATTAGTAATAGAAGTACTATAAGACTATATAGAATATTAAAAGAATAAATATAATAAATATACACTATATAGAATATTACAACTAATAGAAGTACTAGAATAACTATAGTGAGTTATTATAATAGACTTTATTATAAAGTTACTAAAGTCTAAAGACCTAATATTAGAGGTTAAGTATAATAGAATCTTAATAATAGTAGATAAACTTATAAAGTACTTATACTTTAGACTATATAAAGAAAAAAGTAAGATAGAGGTTACTATATACTAGGTTCTAGGAACTATAATTAGTTAATATAGACTACTAGATAAGATTATTATAGATAGAGACGTACGATTTACATTAAAACTATAAGGAATAATAATAGTATAATTAGGAATTAAATATACAATATCTATAGTATATTACCTATAAATAAATAGATAGTTAGAATAAATAAATTAGATAGTAGAATAATACCTAAGATACTACCTTAATTATAACTAAAACAATTAGGTATAGTTACTACCTATAGCACAGTTAGTATATAATAGCGCAAAGAACGTAATAATAAAAGTATTACTTTTTTTTATAAACTATAGATTTAAGCCTAATATATACTAGATACTAAGAAATTAGATATCTTAGTCTCTAAGAAGAGAAAGTTTTACTAATAAACTTAAGGATATATATAATTAACTAAGATAAGATATAGAATTCCTATATAATTATATAGTAAAATACTATAATAAGAAATATAAAAAGAGATCTTAATTTAAAAAGAGAGAAAAAGTATAGTTAGTATAGAAAAATATTAAAAGTAAGCAACTAAGTTTAAAATTAGACTACGTTAAGATAAGACTATATAGAATTAAAGAAGAAGTTATACTAGTTATATTTAAGTTAAAGCTACTAAATAAAATAAAGATATACCTAATATTTTATGTAGCTCTACTAGAATAAGTACTATAGAATATAGAACTACTAGTATATAAAGTAGATATATATAGAGAATAAGAAGAATAAGAAGTTAAAGAAATTTTATAATACTAGTTCTATAATAGAAAAAACTACTACTTAGTAGAATAGATAAGTATAGATAAAAAAAGACAACTATAAGAGAAGATATAGGAACTAGAAGATAATCTTAATTACTTTAAGAAACTAGAAGAGTTCTAAAGTTAAAACCTTCTAGAACGCCTAGTAGTAAACTAAGAGAACTAATATTACTAACAATAGATAGAGAGATAATAGAGACGTCTAGCATAGGACCTACTATAGTAATACTAAACGCCTTATCTAAGTCTAGCTTAGCTTCTAGAGCTACTAACTACTTAGCTAATTTCTTATTATTTAAGGCCTTTATTTTATAAAGATAAGAGAAACAAGCTTAATTCTTTACTAGCTTACTCTACGTAAGCTCCTAGATATACTTATACTTAGCTTTAGCCTCTACAATTTAAGATAGTAATTTCTCTTAAGTCTAGTTAATAGCTTTCCTTATTATTATTAAGCTTAGATATAAGAATAAGTATAATAAACTTATACTTAGAAAGAGAAACACTAGATACGTTATAAGAGCTATATATATTTATATAAATATATACTTTATAAGCCCTACTATTATTTATAAAAATAATATAAGGAAGAGACTTAGGGTTTAACTTAAGAGAAGTATAACAAAAATAAAGAAATATTTTAATACTATTACGTAATACGTAATTAGTAAAGAGATAGTAATAACGTATAGATAAAATAGTTATAAGAGAAGATAAAGAACTCTATATTAATAAAGAAACTAGACTAATAACTTTAGCTCTAAGATAGATAAACTAGGACCTACTTAGAAGAGGAGATAGTGTTATAGGTGTAATAGAAGAAATCGAGATAGAACTAATTAGTCTTAATCTAGGCGCTAATAAAGTATAAGATAAGTAAAGTAATAACTTTAATTAGGAGACTATATATAACTAGGATACCTAGGCTAATCTATAATCTATAGACTCTTAGTATTAATAGATTATAGATTAAAATAATCTATAATCTACTAGTCTTAGTAATTATAGATTATAGATTACGATAAGTATATAGTTAGTAAGATACGTATTATTAAGATAGTATTAGTAATTTAATCCTTTAACTATAGAATGCTAATATAAGATAGTTATAAAATATCTTCTATTATTTATAAGTTATTATAAATTATAACCTAAGCTTTTACTATTAACTCTTAATCTACTAATACCTTTTAGGTACTAGGAAGTTAACCCTAGTAATACCTAATTATAATCTTTATAGACAAGAAAAAAATAAGTAATAAAAGACCTTGTATAGACTTTAGAAAAACTAACGTAGTTATAAACAAGAACTAATACTCCTTACTAAGAATAGACGTAATATAAAATAAACTATAGAAAGTAACAATCTTTACAAAGTTAGATATCTAGAACGCTTACTACTAAATTAGAATTAAAAAAGGTAATAAATAGGAAATAGTATTTAGAATATAATAAAGATTATATAAATATTTAGTTATACTATTTAGCTTAACAAATTTACTAGTAGTATTCTAAAAAAGAATTAATATAGTACTAAGAGAGTACTTAGATATATTTATATTTATATACTTAGATAATATCCTTATATTCTTAGAAATAGAGGAAGAATATATATAATATATATACAAAGTACTAGAAAAACTAGTAGAAGCTAAAATATTTCTTAAGATAAGAAAATACAAGTTCTATATAAAAAAAATAGATTTCCTAGGGTTTATTATAGAACTAAGAAAGATTAAAATTAATCTAGAGAAGATTAAGTTAATTAACAAATAGCTAATACTAAGAAACCTAAAAGAAGTATAATAATTTTATAGGCTAGCTAACTTTTATAAGAAGTTAATAGTAAGATAGTTTAAAGATATAGAACTAATAACAAAGCTTATAAAAAAAAATATACTATTTAAATAAATAAAAGAATGCGATAAAGTATTTAAGAAGATTAAGAAGAAGTTTATAGAAAACCTAGTTATTAGAATATATAACCTAGACCTACTAGTAATAGTAAAGATAGATATATCTAACTTAGTCTATAGAATAGTACTAATATAAGAAGACCTAAAAACTAAAAAAGAATATTTAGTTAAGTACTTCTTTAAGAAAATAAAGATAGTAGAACTTAACTACCTAATTTATAATAAAAAGATACTAGTAATCTATAAAGTATTTAAGTAATAGAGAGTATACTTATAAAAAGTAAAATATTAAATAAAGGTCTATATAGACTATAAGAATCTTATAAGATTTATAATAAATAAAGAATTATTATAATACTATATAAGATAGTAGAAATACTTATTAACGTTTAATATAGAAATTATATATATAAAAAGAAAAGATAATTAGTTTATAGACACCTTTAGTAGAAGGCTAGACTTATAAAAAGAAGTAAGTACTACTAGTATAGTTCTAGTTAAGAATAAAGAAAGATACTTAGTCTTAAATATATATAAAATAGCTATAATACTTAAAAGGAAGAGTAGTAAGCTAAATAAATAGATTTAGAAAATAATAAAAGAAGTATCTAAAGAAATAGAAAAACTAGAAATCTAAAAAAGATTTATATAAGCCTATAGAAGAATATATATCCTAAAGAAGATCTAGAGAGAATTTATATAATAATTCTATAAATTACTAGTATATAGTTACTAAAGTATTAAGAAAATATTAGATAGACTACTACAAGACTACTATATTCTAAAAGTAAGATAATTAGTAATAGAGGTACTACAAGACTATATAGAATGTTAAAAGAATAAATATAATAGATATATACTATATAGAATATTATAACTAGTAAAAGTACTAGAACAACTATAGAGAGTTATTATAATAGACTTTATTATAAAGTTACTAAAGTCTAAAGACTTAATATTAAGAGTTAAGTATAATAGAATCTTAATAATAGTAGATAAGCTTATAAAGTATATATACTTTAGACTATATAAAGAGAAAAGTAGGATAGAGGTTACTATATACTAAGTTCTAAGAACTATAATTAGTTAATATAGACTACTAGATAAGATTATTATAGATAGAGATATATAATTTACATTAAAACTATAGGGAACAATAATAGCGCAATTAGGAATTAAATATATAATATCTATAGTATATTACCTATAAATAGATAGATAGTTAGAACAAATAAATTAGATAGTAGAATAATACCTAAGATACTACCTTAACTATAACTAGAATAATTAGGTATAGTTACTACTTATAGTATAGTTAGTATATAATAGCGCAAAGAATATAGTAATAAAAGTATTACTTTTTTTCGCGAACTATAGATTTAAACCTAATATATACTAGACACTAAGAAATTAGATATCTTAGTCTTTAAGAAGAGAAAGTTTTACTAATAAACTTAAAGATATATATAATTAACTAAGATAAGATATAGAATTCTTATATAATTATATAGTAAAATACTATAACAAGAAGTATAAAAAGAGACCCTAATTTAGAGAAGAAGAAAAAGTATAGTTAGTATAAAAAAATATTAAAAGTTAGAAACTAAGCTTAAAATTAAACTATATTAAAATAAGACTATATAAAATTAAGAAAGAAGTTATACTAGTTATATTTAAATTAAAGCTACTAAATAAAATAAAGATATACCTAATATTCTATATAGCCCTACTAGAATAAGTACTACTAAAAGTAGAACTACTAGTATATAAAGTAGATACGTATAGAAAATAAGAAGAATAAGAAGTTAAAAAAATCCTATAGTACTAGTTCTAAAATAGAAGAAATTACTACTTAGTAGAATAGATAGGTATAAATAGAAAAAGACAACTATAGGAGAAAATATAGGAACTAGAAGATAATCTTAATTACTCTAAGAAACTAGAGGAGTTCTAAAATTAAAACCTTCTAGAACGCCTAGTAGTAAACTAAGAGAACTAATATTACTAATAATAGATAGAGAGACAATAAAAACGTCTAGCGTAAGACCTACTATAGTAACACTAAACACTTTATCTAGATCTAGCTTAGCTTCTAGAGCTACTAACTACTTAGCTAATTTCTTATTATTTAAGGCCTTTATCTTATAAAGATAAGAGAGATAAGCTTAATTCTCTACTAGCTTACTCTAAGTAAGCTCTTAGATACGCTTATACTTAGCTTTAGCCTCTATAATTTAAGATAGTAATTTCTCTTAAGTCTAGTTAATAGCTTTCCCTATTATTATTAAGCCTAGACGTAAAGATAAGTATAATAAACTTATACTTAGAAAGAGAAATACTAAATATATTATAAGAACTATATATATTTATATAAATATACGCCTTATAAGCCTTACTATTGTTTATAGAAATAATATAAAGAAGAGACTTAAGGTTTAACTTAAGAGAAGTATAACAAGAGTAAAGAAATATTTTAATACTATTATATAATACGCAATTAGTAAGAAGGTAGTAATAACGTATAGATAAAACAAGTATAAGGGAGGATAAAGAACTCTACATTAATAAAGAAATAGGACTAATAACTCTAGCCCTAAGGCGGGAAAACTAGGACCTACCTAGGAGGAAAGATAGTGTTATAGGTATAATAGAAGAAATTAAGATAGAACTAATTAGTCCCGATCTAAGCGCTGACGAAGCATAGGACGAGCAGGGTAACAACCTTAATTAGGAGACTACACATAACTAGGACACCTAGGTTGATCTATAATCTGTAGACTCTTGGTATTAACAGATTATAGATTAGGGTAATCCGCGATCTGCTAATCTTGGCAACCACAGATTATAGATCACGACGAGTATATAGTTAGTAGGATGCGCATTATTAGGATGGCATCGGCAATTCAATCCTTTGACCACGGAACGCCAATACAAGACAGTTGCAAAACATCTTCTATTGTTCATAAGTTATTGCAGATCATAACCCGAGCTTTCACCATCAACTCTCAATCCACCAACACCCTTCGGGCACTAGGAAGTCGACCCTAGTGACACCCCGTTACAAAAGACGTTATTGTGTCATTACTACTTGGTCAACCGAAAAGATTACTACTTTCCAGGAAATCCTTCATTCGGGCGATCTTGACTACTTAGAATCCTTAAAATCGGACTAGAATCTGGACCTGGACATGATGGCGTTCATAGCGGCTGATAGTATGAGAGGATTTTCTGGTGATATTGGTGTCGGCCTAGGGTTGGATGAGAAATGTGTTGGTGTGATTTGTAAGGACATTGACCTCATCGTCTAGAATGTGGTGGATTTTGCATAGTTGATTGAAGATGCCTAGGATCAATCTGCTCACATCGATGACCAAAGCCTTAACCCCGCTTAAGTTAGTAAAAGAATTCTGCGTCTTGAGATAATGCAACTTAATATAGTTCTATGTTGGTAAGCTTCGGCAATCAATACCATCGACAAACCAAACATCACCATAATATCGAAAAGAATCCAGTCGCAGAATAAGCTTATACCACGTGAAACGACCAATTATTTGGGTATGTCGCAGTGAGATGCTCAACTACTCCAAGCGAGAGTTCTTCTAACTTCAGCCATCCAAAGCAATAGCAGCACAAACAATCGACAGCTTCAAACGCCCAGTGCACCGTGCTCCGAAGCAATGCTATGCCTACTCCAAAATCAATACGCAATAGCGAACCGCTTTCTCATCATTCTCTACAACCCAATCCTCCTCTCAACTTTCCGCGGGATCTACTCATATGGCCCGGTGCATTACTACATTGGGCTCTCTGGTGTCCTCTTATTTCGCAGAGCCATTCTGGCCCTTGTCTTTGCTCTTCCTGAATTTCAGAATGTCTTGTTCTACAGCTAGGTCGATGCGGCGTTTTAATTCAGGGCGGTAGCCGAGTGAGAACAGAATCTCGAACCAGACAAAGAAAGGAGCTAGAAAGATGGCCTGTACAAGGTTGTCGAGCAGTGCAGGTGCTCTCCCTTCAAAAACGCCGTGTCCGATGAACTGAGCTATCCAGCACACAATATTTATTGCACCTGCCCAATAGTTGGCTGTAGCTCCGTAGGTGGACGTCAAGTGGTTCCCGTATGCCGTAGCACCGATGAGGATGGGGGCGAGAAGAGCTCCAGCGACTGGCTCCATAAGGATGTACAGTATTGAATATAAGGTAGCACCTGCCGTGCCGAGATTAAGAGGAAGGTTTGGGACGGAGATCCATGACGGGAGAGGGACGGCAGGAGTATTCGTAAGCTGCGTAGTTGTTAGCAGAGTGTTTTGTGATTGTGAATCAGCACTTACAAGTAAGAATGCCGTCAATAAAATGGGAGGCACGCAGACTATATGCACAGCGACATTGACCTGCACGAAGCGATGTGTCAGTTGACATGTGAAGATGCCTCGAGGCGGCGGGTACGTACACGATTGTGATGATATGCTCCATACTAAATACTGGTTAGCAAACATCAGCTAAGTGCTCGAAGGTGACGTACAAATTGGAGCTGCTTCTCGAGGTTGAGGGACATGGCGCCAGATGCAGTACTTTCTCGCGTGGAAGAGAACGGATGTGAGGTGTTGGCTACCAGAACATGCTGAGATGGAGGGTAAACTGATATCAGGTATGCGGCTGGTGGGAGGTTGCACCCGGAAGGTGAAGCCCAAGCGAAAGGAGATAGAAGCAGAAGCACGTGTATGTCTTAGGGCATGGACGGGTGGGGCGCGGGCACTGCCAGGTGGGCGTGTTGTAAGGACATGCGAGACGATTGATTTTCCGAGCCGAGAGGAACTTTCGTGCTTGGTTAGTTCTCGGAGCTTGACCTTCTACTGCACCGCAGCCATTGTTCCCCGAAGCCACAAACACCTTCGCGCACCACTGCTGTCAGTCTCTCCAGGCACAGACAAGAGGCGCAAAACCACTGGGAATTTGCGCATGGACTGTAGGATAAACTATTGAGGGTTTTGGGTTGCTGGTGGCCGGAGACTCACTTGGTGCGCGCGCTGGTCACACTCCCTCACCACCGTCACCACAAAGGGCGCCATAGGACAATAGAGTCGCATGATACGAAGGCTTCCGTCTTGAAACCTCCACTCTTTATCATCACCAGCCGTTCAACTTGTGCACCCCGTCCACACCCGCAATAAGGCCAAACGCACCCCATCTTGTCCGCTAAAGTCGCCGCAAGACACATAGCCATGTTTTTCCTCAAGGAGCTCGAGAAGACGATCCAGCTGCATCCGTCGTACTTTGGCCCTCTCATCCGCTCCCACATCCATCGCGAATTACTACAGAAAGAAGAGGGCTCAAGTACGGGCAAGTACACAATTGTGTGTATACTGGACGCGTTTGATATCTCTGATGGCAAAGTACTGCCCGGGTCTGGCCATGCTGAATACATCGTACACTACAAAGCTATCGTATGGCGGCCTTACAAGGGCGAAGTGGTATGTCAGCATCACCGTGAGGTGATCGAACGGCTAGGCTAATAACCATTTAGATGGATGGTGTTGTCACTTCGGTACTCCGCACAGGATTCTTTGTCGACTGTGGTTCGTTACAAGCTTTCGTTGGACGTAATGTACGTTCACCAGACCTCATGTGTTTCTGTTGGCCCACTAACGCTCTATAGATGATCCCTTCAGACATCACCTTCGACGCGAACGCGACACCACCACAATGGACCGACAATGGCGAACAGGTCATTGAGAAGGGAACCAACATTCGCATCAAGATCAAGGGTCTCCGGTCTGAAGTGGACAAGATGTACGCTGTTGGTACTATGAAAGAGGTAACACATTATGCTTCTTCTTGCTTCTGCTGCGCGTGTTAATAGTAATCACAGGATTACCTTGGTCCATTACCATCATAGCCCTAATCAATGAGGGCATTCTTTGGCGAAATTAGGTTGAATTACTACAGAGTCCCATTACTTGAAAAAGACACGAGGGCTGAAAGTAACTGGAATTTCACTGGTTTGGCAGTTTGCAAACTAGAACAAGTTCAGGAGGGTATGAATTAAAGTGTTGCAATGAATCACCCTGAGCACATTGACATGTAGCTCTCATAGGAGTGGCCATGTTACCCACAGCGTGGCAGATCGACTACGGTCTAGAATGGAGCTTGTTAGCATCTTATTCTCGTCCTAGAATATATCCCGAATAGGTTTTGAATAGAGGGCCAATGTTCGGCTTCCGTGCCTTTGTCTAATGTGATGCCTGTGGGGTTTCACCCTGTCACCCTGTGTCAACGAGTGGCTTGGTCGGTCTCTCACACCTCCGTCCGAACTCCGCAACGATAGACGCCTTGATTACTCGCAGATTGAACATTGCCTCCCAACACACGCCTCGCATTTGTCGCAATAAGACAGCGAAACTTGAAATCTATAAAGACTACCATGCTGATATCATAACCAAGAATTCCCTTTCTGAACACCATAATGCCACCTCAGCGCGAGGAGGAGACGCAGCTCCTGGGAGGCCACGACACGTCGCCACGACCTTCCGAAGATGGCTCAGAGGCTTCTGGATCCTCAATTTCGACCACATCGCTCGTACTCGAACACATTAACGATAGCGCATTTAATAGTGTCCCTACAAGTCGTGGAGAGAAGTATACTGACGATGATAGCGCTCAGCTTGGGCGCGCGCGTGAACGATCCGATGTAGAAGAGGGGGCCTTTCAGCCGCTCGCACCCGTAGACAAGAAGGCGCGACGAATGCTATGGGTTATTGGAACAATCTGCGTGATAGGCTGGGCGCTTGCTCTGGTGTCTTTCGTCATGAGCGGTACCTACAAGGCTGCATCCACTCGCCCCCACGACCCCAACGCAAGTGTTACAAAAGGTTCTGGGAGGAAGATCACTCTTGGTAGCATCCTCAGTGGCCAATTTTGGCCTTCATCACAAAGTGTATCTTGGATCGCGGGTCCAAATGGGGAGGATGGCCTGCTGCTCGAGAAAGGCGTATTTGGGAAAGACTTTCTTGTCGTGGAAGACATTAGAAGCAAGGGAAATTCCAGAGAGGCCGGGCATAAGTTTACCCTTATGAAGAAGGGTAGCTTCCAAGTCGACAATGGCATTATGATCTTTCCCAGTAATGTCTGGCCCAGCAACAACTTCAAAAAAGTACTAGCGCTGTCGGAAAAGGAGAAGAACTGGAGACACTCGTACACGGGTCTATATTGGATCTTTGATGTTGATACCCAGAAAGCCGAGCCCCTCGATGCAGAAAATCCACAAAGTAGGGTGCAGTTGGCATCCTTCTCGCCACAGTCGGACGCTGTTGTCTTCACCAGGGCCAACAACCTCTTTTTGCGCAAGCTGGACTCCAAACAAGTCATCAAGATTACACAAGATGGCGGCTCAGAGTTATTTTATGGTGTCCCTGATTGGGTCTATGAGGAAGAAGTTTTCCAAGGCAACAGTGCAACATGGTGGTCTGAAGATGGCAAATATATTGCATTCTTGCGCACTGATGAATCCAAAGTGCCTACATACCCGGTTCAGTACTTCCTCTCGAGGCCAAGTGGGAAACAACCGGAGCCTGGTCTAGAGTCATACCCAGAAGTTCGCGATATCAAATACCCAAAGGCAGGTGCACCCAATCCAGTTGTAACCTTACAGTTCTATGACGTTGAGAAGGGAGATGTCTTCAGCGTAAAAATCGATGATGATTTCGCAGACGATGACCGCCTCATCACCGAAATCGTGTGGGCTGGCACAAGTGGCCGAGTGCTTGTCCGGGAAACGAACCGTGAGAGCGATACTCTCAAGCTTGTTCTAATTGATGTAGTAAATCGCACAGGAAAGACTGTAAGAGAAGAGAATGTCGCCAAGCTAGATGGTGGCTGGTTCGAAGTTTCTCAAAAAACGACATTCATCCCTGCAGACCCTGCGAATGGCCGCAAAGATGATGGATACATCGACTCCATCATCCACAACGGATATGACCATATCGGTTATTTCACACCCCTTGATGCCGAGAAGCCCATTGCGTTGACCCAGGGCGAATGGGAGGTTGTTGACGCTCCCTCCCGCGTTGATTTGAAGAATAATCTTGTGTACTACATCTCTACCGAAAAGAGTTCAATTGAACGACATGCCTATGTCGTCGCACTAAACGGCACTGATAAGAAAGAAGTACTCGAGAATAGTGGTTCTGCTTATTACGAGGCATCGTTCTCCACTGGCGGTGGGTATGCGTTGATGTCTTACAAAGGTCCCGGCATTCCATGGCAAAAGATTATCAGCACTCCTTCAAATACACAGAAGTATGAAAAGGTACTGGAAAAGAATAAACAACTCGAGAAACTAGTGCAGAAGCACGAGCTCCCCATTCTCAAATATCAGACGATTGACGTGGACGGCTTCAAGCTAAATGTTCTTGAACGTCGCCCTCCGCACTTCAGCGAGAAACGCAAGTACCCTGTGCTATTCTTCCAGTACAGCGGGCCAGGCTCACAACAGGTGCACCGCAAATTTGAAGTCGATTTCCAAGCATACATTGCTGCTAATCTTGGGTACATTGTCGTCACGGTTGATGGACGTGGGACGGGCTTCCTTGGCCGCAAACTTCGTTGCATCACTCGAGGTAACATTGGATACTATGAAGCGCATGACCAAATTGCGGCGGCAAAGCTCTGGGCTGCAAAGAAGTATGTTGATGCGGATAGGCTAGCAATTTGGGGTTGGAGCTACGGAGGTTTCACGACACTCAAGACAATCGAAATGGATGGCGGAGAGACTTTCAAATACGGCATGGCTGTTGCCCCTGTCACAGACTGGAGGTTCTATGGTAGGATACTTCAGTCATTGGTTCAGACAAGCTTTGCTGATGCATCATTATACAGACTCCATTTACACGGAGCGTTATATGCACACGCCTCAACACAACAAGGCTGGGTATGACAACACTTCCATAACAGACGTCAAATCGCTCTCCAAGAACGTTCGATTTCTCATCATGCATGGAGTGGCAGATGACAACGTCCACATGCAAAATACACTTACGCTACTTGATCAATTAGATGTTGCAGGTGTCGAGAACTACGATGTTCATGTCTTCCCAGACTCAGACCACAGTATATACTTCCACAATGCGAACAAAATCGTATATGACAGTAAGGGTGGTCCTAACATTTGAATGTAGAAATTGTACTAACATTGAGCAGAACTGGCTTGGTGGCTCACCAATGCTTTCAATGGTGAATGGCGTCGTATCGAGCATACTGCACCAAAGGCACAAATAGAAGGGCGTTCGATAGGACGGTAACATTATTGTTAGTTGTACAACAGCAATGGAGTTCGGGGAAAGATCGCACGGCATCTTGTGTAAATACTATTTCAGAAGATCATAAATATCATTATATGGGTGTATGTAGTTGCTTAGGTGATAAAATGCTCCACCTCCGCGGCCTCTTTGCTGCTTGATTGCGTACCCCGCATATCATCATGACGTTGATTCATCGTCTGAGATCTGTGACCAAAACTGCTGAGCATCCACCAAAGATTGAGAACGCTCAAATATCCTTCAATCTGTCTACAACCTACCAAAAATAAGAATTTATAGTTCTCACGACTCTCAAAATGGCCACCGCGACACGAAAAGAGCTCCTCAAGAAGGTTTATACCATGGTCCCACCCATGCTTGAAAGCTTCCATAAAGGTGAGATGCCAGGTAAATTTTCTAAACAAAACATACTAATTCAAAGAACAGGTCAACTAGGACGTGTAGCCGTTATCGGTGGTAGTGAAGACTACACAGGCGCACCATACTTCTCCGCCATGGCATCCGCCAAACTAGGTTGTGATATGGTATATACCGTCCCCCCAAAACCTTTAATCTAAAAGCAGAAACTTACAAACTTCCTAGTCGCACGTAATCTGTGAACCTGGAGCCGGTGCCGTAATCAAGACTTATTCTCCCAATCTCATGGTCCACCCATATATGCGACAATCCAAGAACGTGGCGGAAAATGAAAGCATTGAAAGCATAAAATCCGAGGTCATCGCCATGCTATCTCGCCTACACGTCATTGTCATCGGCCCCGGCCTAGGCCGTGACAAACTAATGCAAGACACATGCGCCGAAGTCATCCAAGAAGCCAGGAAACAAGGGATTCCATTCGTGCTGGACGCAGATGGACTATACTTGGCGCAAACACGGCCAGAGCTCGTAGAAGGATGTACAGAATGTATTCTCACACCCAACGTCGTTGAATTTGGTCGCTTGGCCAAGGCCAAAGGCGTCAACGTAGACGGCGAGCCATCAGAGCTGTGCTCCAAGCTCGCAAATGCATTTGGCGGCGTTACGATTATCCAAAAGGGTGCCAAGGACTATATTTCTAATGGAAAAGTTACTTTGGTGTCAGAGGGCGAAGGCGGACTCAAGCGCTCTGGTGGTCAGGGCGATACCTTGACCGGCAGTTTGGCGACGCTTCTTGCGTATAGGAAGGCGTACCATGACAAGATTTGGGACCATGGGACGGACATGGAGCGCAGTGAGACGTTGGCTTTTGCAGCGTATGGGGGCTCGTGTATCACGCGGGAGTGCTCCAGGTTGGCGTTCAAGGAGAAGGGCAGGTCGTTGCAGGCTAGCGATTTGACGGATCATATTCATACGGCGTTTTTGAATATCATTGGGGAGAAGGAGGAAACGCCAAAGCTGTGAGAGCATTACAGGGCTGGCTAGGAGGTGGTCTTTGGTATTTACTTCTTATCATAACGAAAGGAGATTTGTATGATACATACCACGGTTATGAGAGCAATGGGTGATTACTACTCTCTTTTTTTTTTTTTTTTTTTTTGCTTTATTGGAACTATTCCGGCCAAGTTTGATTGCTTGAGAACATCTGAATAAATCGCTTAAAAAAAGACCTGCAACGGACTTAGAAACCTGACTGTACACTTGTATGCACGTTGAAATGCGATCAAGTTTTGAATAGCGAACATGCTCGTATACAGGAAAAAATCTCAAGTCTCAAGCACAGAAAATAGTCTTCATGTATAGAAAATGTCAAACAAACCACGTAAAATATGCACATCAGAAACGTCTCTCTTCAAGTCCTCGCAAGGGTATATACAAAAGCGAGACCAAAAGAAACTCATCAACCAAGCAAGTCATAAAGCCAAATCATGAATCCAAAAGCGCCGCGCAACATGCTCAAGAAACGCTAGAACGCTCAAAGTGCATCAAGGAATGGGTAATAAGATCCAAACAAAACAGTAGCCCCTCCCAAAAAAAAGCCTCCAACCGGATGAAACACCGGTTCATGAGAAAGGAAATTTTGTTAAAAAAAAAAAAAAAAAAAAAGCGTAAAAAGAACACACAAGAGGTCGTCAAGGCTTCATGCAAAGAGCCCGCTAATTATCATCCATCCATCCATCATTCACTCAATCCGTCTCCAACAACTGCCTAATCTTGTCGTAAAAACTGGCGGGATACTGACGAATCTCCTCGTCCGTGGGACTCGGCTTATTCGGATCCCGGAAACGGTCCGCCACACGCTGGATAATCTGGCCTAGTAGATCCTGCGGAATGCGCAGATCGTCGCCGCCATCCGGGTACAAGAAGACGTCTCGCTCGTCGAGCAGCTGTGCGACATTGGGGCGGCACGAAGGGTCGCGCTGGAGGCAGCGGCGTAGCGTGGCTTTGAGGCCTGGGGGGATGCGCACGTCGCCGACGCCCAGGTCGGGGAAGTCGATGTGGTAGTCGCGGTTGACGACGGCGAGCACGCGCGCCATTTGGTTGGCGATGTGTGCGAATGGGGGGCGCCCGTAGACCATTTGATAGAGGATGCAGCCAAGGCTCCAGACGTCCGAGGGCTTGCCCAGGGCCATGTCTTTGCTGCCGACGCCGTTGGATAGTTGGCCTCTTGCGCCGCCGGAGGAGTCTTCGAGGGATTCTGGGGACATGTAGTTTGGGGTGCCGATGTGCGAGTCGCGGTGCACGTTGACGGTGTGGTCGACTTCAATGGCGTTGGCGATGCCGAAGTCGATTAGCTTGAGGCGGCCAGAGACAAGAAGGAAATTTGCGGGCTTGAGATCGGAGTGGACGATATCATGGTCGTGTACTGCGCCAACGCACTCGAGCATCTCTTTCCAGTAGTAGCGCGTAAAGCTTAGGTCGAGTTTGCCGTCGCCGTCGGCAGGGTCGAGCTTCATTCGTATTATTCGAGCGAGGTCAGATTCTCCCAATTCCATGAGCTACTCAAAGTCAGCATAGCTCAAAACTGACATGGCTGAAGGCAAGCTGCTTACCACACTCAGAACCTGCCGCTGCTCATCAACTTCCCAATCATATAATCTAACAACCCTATCTACATTCTTGAGCTTTTGTAGCAAGTCGATTTCCCCCTTATAACCTCGAACAGCAGCTTCATCTGCATCCTCTAGTTTCACCCGCTTTAGGGCTAATAACTTGAAATTTTCAGCCATGACTCGGTACACAGCTGAGCTACCTCCTCTTCCTATCCGATCCATTTGCGAATAATGCTTTCCATTCACTGCCAATGTACTTCTTTTCTTTCTCTCTCTTGTCTTCGTTGTGGCAGCTCCAGCGGCAGCCGTGGCAGTCTCTAGAACCGACATTTTGGGAGGCGGTGGTGGAGCCGGTCGTCGTGGTGTGTTCGCGCTCATTTGTTGCAACGGCATTGGCCGTACTTGTTCTTGTTGTTGTAATGGTTGTCTCGGAACAGGCGAGACGGTCTGTGGTGGTGGTTGCATATTGCGGTCCTCTGCAACTTTCATGGCAGAGCCAGTAACTTTCATAATGGAATCTGGGACGTTTAATGGTATGTCCTTCACGGCCGAGATTGGCAGATTTTCTTGATCTTGAGATGGCGGGTGTTCTTCTCCACTCTGAGGCGTCCTCCTCAATCTCCTCATTGGTGCGCCCCGGAGAGGGACTCGTTTTATGCGTAAACTTGGCGCCGGTGTAACCGTATCGTGAACCGGTGAGTTGGAGTTGGAGCCATTGCGCGAGATTTTGAGTTTTGGTTTCCTCTTCTCTGGCGAGTTGACGTCGTTCTGTGCGAGCAGGGCTGTTGTCAGGGCGCTTAATTTCATGGGCTGTGGTATCTCGTCGTCGGAGCTGTCGCCAATGTTGATGTTTTGCATCATGGGTGCATCGGCCGAAAAGCCTTGAGACTGCCCCAGAACGGTGAGGGGAGAGTCTCTCCTCGGGCGTATTGTCGAATGGGAGCGCATGCGGCCATAGGAGGAGCCCCCCATAGGCGTGGGAGATGCAGCGGCCATTGCAGCGCGAGGGAGATTGGGCGCGTCGCTATAAGTAGGGGTGAATTGCTGGTGGGCTAGCGAATGTCGACTGTAGTGTTAGTTGCGCATACATAAGGGCCAAAACGTGGGCGGCTGTTCGCAGTAGGGATGCTATGCTGGCGTTGTGAGTTCGGAGGATTGTGAGCACGCGGTAGCCAGCTGCCAGATCCTGGTTCTTCGCGTGGGCACGCGTTGCCTAGCAACAGCCCGGGTAAACACAACCCCAAACTCGACCATCTGCCATGTGCACTAACGACACATCTTCAGCCGAGAACATGTACCTACTACAAAGTGTAATTCAATCAGGCCGATACGGCCAGTAGTTTCGTCAGCTACACTGGCTACTTGTCTACCTATGCAAAAACGCCGTGCTTCCTGTCGTGACTCCTTATCAAACGCCGGCCATGCATCCAAAGTAACACGGCACTGGTGTAGTCAAATGTGCTTATGCTTGCGGGGTATCTGCGAGCACAATGGCAACCACCGCAGCAATATCGTCCGGCTTGCCACCATGCCAGTTTTCTCCGGGATACGCCCTCTGCACTTCTCTGGCGAATGGGCCGTCTCGACGAGTATTGAGCCCGGCAACCTTGGCTTCCTTTGCGATCGCCACAGCCACCTTTGCCTGGATGGAACTTTTGCCCGCTTTCCGTGACGAATTGGCATGCACGAGGTTTGGCAGATCTTGTCCCACTTCGATTGCACCATTTCTCTCCACCCAAGCACCCAAGTCCACCATCTGTCGGCTTACGATGCCTAAAGCATCTTGCGGGCTCAGGTTGTCCCAAACGCCATCCGTTGCGAATACGAGCACGTCTCCATGGCGCACTTTGTGGTGTGTTACACTCGATTCCTTGGGCAAGTCTGAGAGCGTGGTAGGCCCTCCAAAAACAGCCATTTGCACAAGCATTCGTTGGGGAGTTTTGGATAGCTGGTAGGGCGTGTTGAAAGCATGTGTTTGAGGCTGCGTGAAGTGTCGTACTGCATTGCCCCCAATATGCATGAATCCCGAGTCGCCTAGGTTGGCTACTTCAACATTTCCATCTGGTTCCGCAACGGCGAGACATGCGGTGCTACCCCCTCCTTCGATACTATCGTCCTCGGTGACCTCCTCGTATGCGACCTGGAGCAAGTCTCTCGGGTGCAGAGACGTTGTGTTCGATCCGTGTGGCCATGAACGTGCTGCGCAGGCCATATACTCGCATAAGCCATGGGAGAAGTCGGCGGGGTCTAGGCCAGACTCAACCCATCCTCCCACCCCGTCTGCCACACCAAATGCAGAGGCTTTTGTGTTGCCAATTTGGCTGTAGAAAAACGCATCCTGCCCACTTCTTGCCCGTTTGCGCTTGTCTATGGCGTCCTTGCAGGCCTGCAGACTTGCAGTAGATGTGCTCGGGTCGTATGGCGGGTTCGTGTACAAATTTGCGTCTGCATTGAATCGGTCCTGCTTCGCAGCATAGGACGAGGCCACATGATAGGAGAAGTGGGGTGTACTACTCCAGGTGTGCGAGGTCGAGTGGAAAGTGCGTAAGCCGACGGATGCCGGAGAGCTATCTCTGCTCAATGGACATGTTGGGTGGGAGGCCGAGGGCCGTGTATGGAGGCCGACGGTGCGCAGCGAGTGGGCAGGAGGTATTATTGGGGTTGTGGAGAGAGCAAAGAGGAAAAGGCCTGCTGTGGCGCGCGAATTGGACGAGAGCCGAGCAAGACCCGCCGTGCTGGCAATCGCATATGACATGGCCGCAGCCCAGGCCTGGAGATCAAAAGTCAGTACGTCGTGGAGGCGACAATGCTATGAGGCAGCGGCAAGCATGATGCACAGCGGCGGTGCAATACCTTTGCGACAGACGTCGATGAAGGAAAAAAGCCTTTTGGGCTAGGGATTCAAGCATCGGTGGGCGATATCTTGCCGATCCGGCTTAGTGGCTGTTTGTACTTACAATTATCTGGAGCATTGTGGCAGCTGGCTCTTAGGTGCCTGAGAGGATACTGGGGCAAAAGTCCAGCACAGGCGACTCAATTTGCTGTCCTGAGGCTGGCCAGCTGTTGGCTTCATCTCAGACCAACTGTCCACTGCAAACACGGCGAATGCGGTTGTGTTTCAAGCGCGCGACATGACATAACCCGCGCTAGTCGCAGCCTTATCGCCTAAACTCCGGTTCAGCGCTGGGAACTCCATCTCCGAGCTCGCCGAGTGACAGCACAATCAAGCTGTGGGCAAGGCGAAGAGGAAGGCCAAGATGAATATCCATCCATCACGGCAGGCGTATGTCGAGGAAGAGGATGGCGCTGTGAGTCCGGCTATTTTATTTGAACTGGAAGCTGCATGTTTGCTAGCCGCAGAGATTTGTTGCGCGCTTCTCTAGCTGTCTCGCATATGTTTTTGGAGGTGGCTGTGAATCTAACGTATACAGGATGATGCCATGGAAGGCATCGATCTCGCTAATGTCCGTAAGTACAGAATATCTGGATACTTGCTGGCTTTGCGCAAGCTAACATATTCAGCCCTCGACCGTAACCATGCAATCGGCGGCGAACAAGCCTCGACCTTGATGGAAGAATTTGAAAGGAAGCGAAGGGCCGCCCAAATGGTTGTGCCGACCGCCGATCGAGATGTCAAGGCAAAGTTACGTTCAAGAGGAGAGCCCATTACTCTCTTTGGAGAAGGGCCTTCGGAACGACGCGACCGGCTGCGATCGTTGTTGGCAAATGAAGCAGAAGCGTTGGGCGAAGATGCAGAAGATGTGGACATGCAAGAGGCGGGTGAAGCATCGAGCCACGAGCAAGAGGAATTCTATACCCAAGGCACACAGACACTGCTCGACGCGCGAAGAGACATGGCACAATATTCGCTTCCGCGCGCAAAAAATCGAGTCGCATACCAGCGACGCGAAGCTACAATACCACTGAAGACTCACATTGAATTTCGCAACTCTATCAAGAGCCGGTTAAAGGGTTTTGAACCCTACGGTTCGCAAACTGCAGACCGACCTGTCAGTATTGTACGAGTCTCCCCGAATGGTCAGTATGTCGCGTACGGCACCTGGGGCGGAAAAGTTGCCCTTCTCGAGATACCCAGCCTCGAGCAAAAGAAAGCCTACCGTGGTGGCCATACGGAGCGCACAACGGGCATTGATTGGATGCCAGGCGCAACACTTGCTGGTAGTGCTGTCTCGACTTCCAGCGTGAACTTTGCGTCAGGAGGAGCAGGTGGAAAAGTTCAACTATGGTCACTCGATGACGATAAACCCCTGCAAACACTAGAAGGCCATACCGAGCGTGTATGTCGAGTAGCGTTCCACCCATCTGGCCGATATCTAGCATCTGCATCTGATGACACGACCTGGCGTCTCTGGGATGTGAACACTGGGCAAGAGGTCTTGACGCAGGAAGGCCATTCAAAGGAAGTTTACAGTGTGAGTTTCAATGGCGACGGGTCACTGGTTGCAAGTGCAGGCCTGGACAGCATAGGTCGTGTCTGGGACGTCCGCACAGGACGTGTTATTTATATGCTGGAAAGCCACATAAAGCCCATATATGGTCTGGACTGGAACACAGATGGCCACCGTCTTCTCTCCGGCTCAGGGGACGGCTTCATGAAATGCTGGGACGTCAGGGCTATGCGAGAATCAAACTCAATAGCTGCGAACACCGGAGGCGTGACCGACCTGCGATGGTTCAAAGGCACCGATGGACCGTACAGCGGCGTACCAATGCAGGAAAACGACGAGGGCGAGCTCATACCCAAAAAAGCATCAACTTTCGTTGTATCATCGGGCTTTGACAAGAACATTCAGATATTCTCCGCGGATGACTGGGCACATTGCAAAACGCTACAAGGTCACTCGGGACCCGTCTTCAGTACAGACGTCACAAGTGACGCTGCCTGGATCGTCAGCGGCGGAAAGGACCGGACTATCAAGTTGTGGGCCAGGGATGACAATCAAGGAATATGAACTTCCCCTTCACCCTTCAAGGTCAAGCATTTGTCGGATAACTGCACTGTATTCCTACCTCGGGTGCCCGCTTCCAGCTTAATTCCGAGCTTGCAAGGTCAGTGTTCCCCTGAGGTCTCACGCAACACGGATGACGAACACAAGAAGTCCATAGCTCCACAAGAGATACCCCTTGATTTCCAAGTGTGAGGAGACACCAATGTATGGTACGTTGTACTTCCATCTAATTGACCGCTTGTTTCATGTTGGCTGCCTGTTCTCTACCTAGACCATCTTTCACCCCTGCCCATCTGCCGATTTCACGTAATAGCCCTAGCCCGGATCATGGATGATTACTACAATCTTGCATCCAGGCTCTCATCTCCTGTTCAGATCGCTATGATTAGGTACTGCATGTCAAGGCCGTCAACTCCGCGTGCAGCGCACACGTCACATACCGCTCTATCCGTCAGGGTAAACACGTGCGTCAAACGAATTTGCTCCGCATTAGTAGCACGGAACCACCACGCTGCTGCCATCTATTTACAGCAGGACACCGGGCGACTTTCCTCACGTCCCTCCAACGCAAGGGCCTGGTCTCACTTTTGGAGAGGGCGTACTTCGCGTCTAAAACATCCAACAACAGTAGCACTCCTCACTGCAACATGTCCACTAACATATGACTTGATTGCGGCAAGGTTGATTCAAGTCCGTTGTTAGCAACAACGGAGTTTGCAGTCGGTGAGGCGTCCAACTTGACCGCTTCCAAGGGCTCAGATATGAAGTGGACTTTGAGCAGATCAACGCATCCCCAAGCCTAGGCGTACTTCACGGCCGAGTGAGGACTTACCATTCTCGGCCGACGTCTGCGAGCGAGCGTCGCTAATCTCGGACGTTTGATCGCGAAAACATGTGACTCATAAGCACTTTGCCAAGACGTCAACTAGCTGCGAAAAACATGCTGGTGATAAGAATAAACAACATGACAACAATGAGTAGTGTGAATGGCTAGGGGCCAAGCGCGGATGTGGAAAGTGGAACATGAAGCTACGGCCATACACACCGCTACAGCCTCACCTTTTTGACAGCCACAAATGGTGATTAGAAGGACGTGAATTATGCGCCCTGTAAGTTGGGCTCCAATGTGTTATGGAGTGAAATCAGTAATCCATATTTCCGGTCAACAAGGCCAGTGTCTCATGGCAGACACGCGGAGTAGTGTGGAGAGGATCGAGTGGGCTATGGAAAAGCTCAGCTTTCCGCTGACCCCAGTACGCGTGCGCCACAGTATCTGTGCGGACATGGTGAAGGCGATCCATTGTACCTAGGAACTGCGTTCAGCGTGAGCATGGACTGTTCATCAGCTCCTACAATGGCGCGGTCCGTTTGCTTCATGACGCGGTCTGTTGGATTTGAGGTAAGGATATGGTGTTTTAGATCATGGCAGGAGCAGTTGGCCGTCTGGCGGCGAATACGAACACAGCCACGGCCGCGAGGTTGGTGGGAGCGCGATTGGAGAGCAGCAGCAACTTTGAATTATTGCTTGCTTGCTTGCTTGTTCTGCGGTTACAACTACCGAGCGAGCCGGCTACAAACGAAGCGAGTTGATGGAAACAATGAATGACGCACGGAGCAGGCGAATTCTGGGAAGAGCCACTGCGTCGGGAGAGGCAGTCGATGATGTTGTGGGACAAGGGGCTGCAGTGTTTGTGCGGATCGCCCCAAGTAAGCCTGCTCCAGCTAGATGGAGATGGACCCGCTTGGTACCTTACACCAGGCAAGCACTCACGATAACTGGAGAGTGCACGGGAGCACAGGAATGGAAGTTGGGGAGCCAGTCAGGTGTTGGACAGGGAAGCAGGCTGGGCAGTGGAAGCGGTGAGATGACTCGTGGTCGCGGAAGGGAGCCGAAAGGTGGACAGATGACACAATGATGGAGGCGTTAAGGGTGCGACGAAAGGGACCCCTTGCGAGCAGCGAATAGAGCCGGCGAGAGAAAGCAGCCAGTTGGTGTGGAGTCGGCTGATGAAGAGACTGATGCTGAGGAAGATGTTGGGGGCCGGAAGAAATCGGACCGGGCTAGCTGTCGGTAGATGGCACCACCACATACCTATTCAGATGTTTACAGAGATTAATATGGACAACAACATGGCAATGCAGCGACGCAGCGATCACCTCGTCTTGACTGCATCGAGCAGAATTTTCACAGCAGCCGGGGCACCGCCAGGGCCGAGCAGCCAATGGGAAGGAGTTGCAGGCGGCGGCGGTAATTCGCTGGAAAGGAACGGGCCGCGAGAGCTAGGCCAGAGTCTATCGATAGATGGACGACTGGACGACTGGACGACTGGACGCTGGACGACTGGACAACTCGGCTGCGGTGCCATATGATGGTCGTGCTCGATAATACAGAAATCATGGCCCAGCGCGCGCGATCCGCGACAGCGGGATGGGCCATGGCCACAAACGGCGCAGCATCAGGGTAGCAGTCAAGCAGCAGGGCAAACAGCGCTCATGGTGGCCAGTCGTTGGCAGGCTGGGCAATGGTGGTGCAGCAATGCTACCCGACGGCCTGCCTGGGGCGCCGAATGGCAGCAGCCGGTGCAGTGACTGGTCTGCCCCGCCTAGCCCAGCCCTTCTGCCAGGCTTATGCACCTCGCGCAGACGCACACGGCACACGGACACACCCACAGTCGACGCCCACACACACGCGCACCCACATATCCGACCCAGCTTTAACTACTGCTAGCCCGCCCCTCCCCACCCCGTCCCCGTCACCATCACCACCTCCCCTTCTCTGCCTTCACGCTGCGCCGCCGCGCAGCTTGCAGACCTACCACTATCACCACCGCTAGAGACACCGCCCGCTGTCTTGTCTGCTCACCGAGCGTCGTCTTGCCTGCGTTGCCTGTCTTGACTTCCTGCCGGTGTTTCACATCACCCACTTCCCAAAACAGCAGTCCACACCGCCAGTCTACCGGCTACACCGGTACTTGCTCACCCTCCTACAAGAGCCATGGACTTCCACAGGCCGTCGTCCACGCTAAGTCACATGGACCGCAAACCCTCCACCTTCAGTTTTGACGACAACGCCACACTCGACTCCAACATCCTCGACACCCCCGTCCTCATGTCGCCCACCACCAGCACCCAGGGCATCTTCTCACCAGATGCCAACATCTGGGAGGACTTTTCGGCCGGCCACCAGTTCATCGACCGCACCGCCACCAGCTCCGTCGTCAACACCAACGGCAACAACCCCTTCTTCTCCGAGCAGAGCAACAACCCCTTTGCCCGCCTACCACCCAACCAGGCCGCTACCTATGGCCAGCAAACTTGGCCAATAGCCGACAACTCGGGCTCTCGGACGCCCACCGCCTCCAAGCAGTCCAATCCCTTTGGCCCTGGCGACTTTGGAGCCACGCCCTTCACAGTGGAGGCCCAGCAGCAGATGCAGTACCATGGACTCCCCGTGCACAACAACGTCAGGCCCAGCGCCGTCTTCCCACCCTCCATCCCAGAGCAGCCCATGTCGCCCCACACACATTCGGACTGGCAGGCCTTCAACCAACAGGAGATGGATTCTCGACCCGGACCCAAGCGTATGAGGCCCAACACCCCGCCTCGCTCCTTCTCTCCCCGCCGTGACGGAGGCATCCGCAAGAAGAACGCCCGCTTCGACATCCCTGCTGAGCGCAATCTGCTCAACATCGACAACCTCATCCAGAGCTGCACCAACGAGGACGACCTCAAGGAGCTCAAGCAACAAAAACGACTCCTCCGCAACAGACAGGCCGCGTATGTACCCCCCCTTTGGCTTTGGTTCGGCGATCTCCTCCTTGGTCTCGTCATCCATTTGGTACAAGCTTCCCTCCATAGTCACACGCTAACCTTGTAACAGACTAGATTCCCGGCAGCGCAAGAAGAAGCACACTGAAGAGCTCGAGGAAGAGAAGAAGAGCTGGATCGAGAAGATGTGCGGTATCGAAGAACAGTATACCCAGATGCGCCTCGAGTATGATGCCCTCCTTGCTGAGAAGGAGAACTGGCATCGTGAGTCCATGGAGATGCACCACATGATCAACCAGTTGCAGTTCGACAAGGAAGAGCTCGTTCGCAACCACACCCTAGAGAGCGGAGAGCTCCGCAAGAAGGTCGCTGTGCTCACCGAGCGACTCGACACTGCCACCAGTAATGGCATGGCTGTCGCACCCAGCACCACCTTCACCGACTTTGCCTCTGAGATGGACAACCTCAACATGGGCAACAGCGATTGGGATAGCTACATCTTCGTCAATGACTTTGCCCAAGATGAGCAGACACCTGGACAGACTCACGAACAGAACCTTGCCGTCGTTCCACGCTCCAAGGACGAGGACAAGCCTGTCGCTTCTGGCCTCCTGCTTATGCTACTGCTCTGCGGTGCTTTCGTCGCCAGCAAATCTGGAAATGCTGCTCCTCCCATCCCTCGCATGCCTGATGAGGTCCGCGCTGCTTCAGCCACCGTGCTCGATAGCATTTTCAAGGATGCTGGTGTCTCAACCACTCTTGCCGAGCAAGGCATCATGGCCAACCACGTCGCCGCTTTCGAGCCCGCTCCATCTGGCATCGCCTGGCCCAAGACAACTCTCTCTGGCTCTGAACTCGCTGGCATTTCTGGATCTCACCTCGACCAACTGCATTCTCACCTCACCGCTCCAACCAAGGACCAGGAGGCCGAGCAGCTCTTCTCTATCACCCCTGCGCAGTACAACAGCATGACCTCCCTTGACTTCACCCGCCCACGCTACAGTATGACTAGTGACGACTTGACCGACCCCCTCTCTCCTGGCTCCCAACCCTCGCACCGACGCAACCTTGCTGAGACCCTCGCCGCTATGCGCGAACAGAACAAGGGCGATTCGGCTGCCGAGGTCTACACCCGAAGCTTGCTTTGGGATAAAATTGCCCCTGAGGTCGTTCACGAGTTTAAGCGTATCGTCGAGGAGTCTGCTGCCATGTCACGACCCACCACTTCCGAAGGGCCCAAGGCCGAGCCCATTAGCTGAACACCGGTAGCCCAACTTTCCTTGCGTTCATCACACTTATTTGCATAGCGTTTCGCTTCTACCCCGCTATCGGGTCACCTGTAGGGCATTTGCATCATGGGCTGGAATTCGCCCTTTCGCGTCTTCATTCAACGCTCATGACGAGCACCGCATCCGACGCCGTTCCCTTTGTTGCTTCGGCTCACCTTGCCTAGCTATTTCTTATATCACTTGGGACGACAACGTCGTTTTTTGGGTACATGTGCCCACATCGCTAAGCATCATGGCGGTCGGATTCTGCTTCATGACGTCGGTCGGTTTACGACCAGACGCCCTTTATTCACGAGGTCATTTACTTGTTTCTCTTTTTTCATATTAGGCCATTTAGCGAGCGAGCACATCTGGACTTGAGTTAGTTTATATTGCACAGCGTAGCAAGCGTTGGATCTCCTTTGTTTATACTCGATGAGAATGGAACGAAAGGACATGTATCCGCCACGACAATGTATATGATGGTATGAGCAGGACGCAGGTTTTGGGACGAGAAGAGGTTGATGCACAATTTGGATATTGATGGATATGTTTATTCAAGAGATGATGCTGCTCCCCTTCTACGGCCCGACGAAGCCTCACGATTACTCTCTTTGCGTAATACCCAACAGGACCGACGTCCAAATTTCTTTGAGACACCAGACCTAATTTACCTGTCTTTTTTCCATTGGCGTTGTCTGCACTGTTTGGGTGGAAGACTGTATTGTAGCACTGCCTTCATTGGCAAGTCAGTAATGCTATCAGGCCATCAGCGCTTAGGTCGCTTGCTCATGTCACTCGCTCGCTTCCACATCTCACTTGCATCCGTCTTGCTCCACTGGCTGACAAGCCTCGCCACCATTCACATCTAGGCTCTCTAATCACTCTGCTGATCCGCCTGTGAAGCCTACCAGAGCCACTGTGAAAGATGCCCACGCGTACCTCGCATCACGGGCACATTGCACATTGCACATTGCACATTCCATGCATAGCCCACGCCTTGAGCGGGAGGCTTCACACTCCGCATCAGGTGCGAGGTGGAGCAGGTACCCGACCCATTCACGCACCCCAGATCTGCCGTGCCAACGACTTCACCCTGCATCGTCCCGGGCACGCAAACAAGCTTCGCTCCACCCCACACGTACATGTGCGTTTCCAGCCCGGGCACCTCTCCGTCTATCGATAAACTCGACAAGCATGGGTGCCCTTGGCTGCCATGACTCCCCTCCTACCCATGCTTTTGACCTCGTCATCCACCTCGCTCGCAAAGTGCATAGCGCCCAACATCCAAAAACTCAAATGACATGCATTTCAACAACACCGCTCGGCCGGGCGTAATTATTTTTGTTCGCTGATGAAACAAGAGATGCGCAGTACTAATGCAGGTAAAAGAGGTCATTTTGTCCATAACTGGATTTATTGGGCCCAGCTCGCCGTGTGATAGGCCAAGTTCGTGATAAAAACACTTTTTTGCCCCGGCTAGGTATTCCTTTGCCTGCATGACCCACGCACATACCACATACCACATACACACGCACACTCCATTGCCGGCCTAATTAGGTACGAGGGCACGTCCTTTATAAGCTTGTACCGTCCATATTGTTTTATTTTATTGTTTTTTTTTTTCATCAACGGGCGTAAAAACCAAGCCCATAGATTGATTTTGGGTGTGGCTGGAAAAAAAAAAAAAAAAAAAAAAAAAAAAAAAGGCGATTTTACCGACAAACCTCATGATTTCCTTTTCACATGGTTGCACAAAACTAGATTCCTAAACCCGTGCGCGCTGCCTCTTTTCTCATACTTCGCTAACGCACTCCGCAAACGAAAAAAAAACCCCCCCAAAAAAAACAAAAAAAAATCACCTTTCACACCCGGGGGGATGGGAGGGTGAGAGAGGATGGCGTTGTTTTCTTTACTTGGAATTAACGTTTATCGTTGGCCGATGGGGAGGGGCCTTTCGTTGTTCGTTTTGCCACAAATCCGTGTCGCCCTCACCACGTATCGTCCACCCCCTTTACGCAATATTTAGAGAAAACAACGGTACGGCCGCAAATCGTACCGATCAGTTTTTTTTTGGGGTGGGCTCGTTCGTTTTTTTGTTCCGCGTGAAGGCTGCAAGAATGACGCTCCCCCCCGGGAGACCGGGGGACCGGAGGACCGGGGGAGGGGAGAGCAAAAATGTAAACCCAGCAAAACGGTTACTTGCCTTGCTTGGGCTTTGTTGTCGCTCTTCTCCGCGTCTAGTCTCACTCAACAAAGAATCGTCTGTCAGCCCGCCTGTCAAATGTCAGACGGGGGAAGAGGAGGGGGGGGGGAGGGGGGAAATGAGGTGCAAGTGACGAAAAGGAAAGTATCCCGTGGGATGATAAGTCTTGTTCATTCAGGAATAGTGAAATAAATCCTATTATGCAGAGAATGATTGCGCAACTGGACTAAAAAGGGAAAAAGAAAACGGGGGGTGGGTGTGGTTACGTGCATATAGTACGCACTTGCCATACATGGAGCGAAATAAACCTGGTTTTATTGTTCTTTTGAAGAATAGTAATATACATTGCATATTGATGCTCATCCTTACTTTGGCTGGAATACCCCGTAAAACGGCCATTTTCCTTCATGTCGGCCCGGGATTGGTTAACGTGACTTATCTTGATGCCTTGATTCGGATGACTGATTGCGCTATTTGGGGTTGTATTTGTCTTTCCAGATCCTATTAGGGGAAGAGAAATGTTAGCACATGCTCCATGTCTCAAAGTTACTTGTTCGGAACGCTCATCCAGGCAATACTTCCAGCGGCGTGGGGACTTGGACCAGATGACGCGAGATACCGGATAGTCCGCGTGTGGAAAGAGTAAGTACCGTACTCGTCCGGCCCGCTTGATTGTTTGCTGTCACGGTCCGCGCGTGAGTATGGCCTCGCTGTCTTTCGCTTTGCTCAGAAGAACAAGTCCCTCCGTGGTCGAACAATCAATCAATCGATCAAGCCAGCCACGCATGCACAGCTCTAATCTCCCTCGTTGCAGGCCGATAAACAAGACCATACATGAAATCACTCCACCCCCGTCACCAACACACCTACACAGACTCAACGCTGACATTGCTCCGGTTGCGAGACGAACAACAGCGCGCCACGTGTATGCCCGTAGACCAGGGCTGACCGCAGTCCCGGGTCCGCCTGACTGAGATCCAGCCTTTTCCCAAACCAGCCATTCCGCTGCGAATGCGAATGAGATGATGCGAGTGGAGGTTTGCGCAGCGGGGAACAGGCAGGAAATGTGACAGGTCCTGCTGCGGGTGAGGGCGAGGGCCGTACCAGAGTCCGCAGCAATTAAGCGAAGCTGTGGACAAAACGCAGCGCTGTCACCCAATCGACGAGTCTTGGCGTCTGCGGGTTGAAACTAGAGCAAGTGCTACGAAAAGCATCATTTGTTCGAGCGCGGTGAGAAGCGCGAAGGAGCCGTGATGCTTTAGCTTGGTGTTGTTGTTGTTGTTGTTGTTGTCGATTGTCCGTCGGCTATGACGGAATGGAATAAACATGGCGGATAACGTGGGTGAGCAGGGCGGGCTCGTGGGTGCGACACGCGCGCTCTCCTCCCTTACTCATCACAATGGGCACATGAATGATCGTCGGTTCCAAGAGATCTCGATGGCCAGGCGGTGCCGATCATCCAGATCCAAATTAAGAAAAAGAAAGAAAGGCTGTCAACGTACCATGTATTGCCTAATGTCTTGTTTCCCTTTGACTCGGCCAGGCGCAAGAACTGCGCCGCTTTGAACTGTGAGACGCAGCCGTTAGCCGGGTCCAGGTATTGCTGCCCAAACAATGAGGCTGGAGCAAGGAAAGGAAGGGAAGAAAGAGGGTTTCGTGTCTTAGCAAGCCACCCCGCGTGATGGTTGAGGCTGCACAACTGGGCCCAGCGTAGACCGTTCGCAGCCTGTGCCGCATAAATGTTTATATGACATGACAGCGACCGGTCAAGCCAACGTATGGGCTCTTCAAAGCGGCTGTGGCGGCGGCGGGCCATCGATGATGATGAGACGTACCTTGTTCTTCTTGGTGCCGAAACCTTCGGTATAGCACCAGGCGACCTCGTTCATGGCGTCGGTGTCGCCCAGATTAGCGGCTGTCTCGTAGTACTGCTTCGCGGCAACGGGGTCTTTCTTGATTCCCCAGCCGTTGCGGAAGCAGTTGGCCAGCTCATACATTGCCAGCACCAACTCGCCTTTGGCGGCGCCGCCTTTCTTCATGCCGGCGCCGAGGGCTAGCTTCTCGACCTCAGCGCTGTTGGAGGCAGCCATGCTGAGGTAGTGCACGGCCTGCTCAGTGTCGGTGGTGATGCCCCAGCCATGTCTGGGTCGAGTCAGTGGCACGTGACGTGGACATGCAGCAGCTTTTACCTACCTCAGAGCGAGGCCGTAGAGGACCTGGGCGAGGGCGTTGTTGTGGCTGGCCGGGTCTGCCAGCCTGCCAAAAAGGGCGGTGGACGCCTCGAGATTGCCCTTCTCATGCAGTCGAATAGCCTCCTGGATATTTTCCTCGTCGCCCGGCGCACTCACGCTCGGACTCCTGCTTCTGCCTCGCTGCCCGCCCGGCGATAGGGGAGGCGCGACTTCTACTCTGGGCGTCGTGGGCCCCGATGTGCCCGCATTGAGCGCACCCTCTATTACGAGCACCGTTGCCCGCTTCTCCCAGTTGGCCTCCTCCTCTTCCGTCCTCGCCACTCCGTCTCCCCCAACTGCTGGCAGGTTGTCTGGCACGTTGGCCGAGCTGCTCGACCGGTTCCTCCCAAAGTGCAGGCGCTCCAGGCCCTTTGCTACCCCATCCGTGTGTGAGCCCTGCAAGGATGCATTGCTGTGCCTCCTAAACCGCCCAAATGTGCCTCGCGCCTCGTTGGGCGACAGAAGAGGTGCTTCGCGTGGAGGATCCCCAGGAAAGGACGGGGGCTCGATGGGCACTTGTGTCGAGGTCGTCGTGCGATAAAACTGGAACTCTGGCATTGGCACTGCGCCCTCGTCCTTGACCTTGTCCTTCTTTTTCAATAGATCTTTCAGCGTCATGGTGTTGTGCGATCTGGCTTTGCGCTGCTGCTCACTTAAGGGGTAAGTAGGTGGCTGAGAAATGAGCACAGCACCTTCGCATAGAGATGGAGCAAGCCGGGCGATTGCTTAGTTGTTAGCCTTGAACTGCTCTCGTATTTGCATAGAAGCTCAGTGCAAGCCGCGGCACCCATCATCGTCGCCTGCTGGCGCATTGCGTCAATGCTGGGGCCTCGTCAAGTGTGTGACAAAGGCCGCTGCGGCTGTGCACCTCAGCCTCCATCGTCGTCAGACGCCACTTTTATTCCCATGCTACCTAAAATAGACCCCATCTTCAGCAGTTGCTCATCACACTCCATATAGGGGAGGATATACGATATACACGTCTAAACTTTTTCATTTCTCACTACCTTGTTCGTTACCATGGTTCATTACTCATCTCCTCATTACGATGCATGCCCCTATCCATGGTAACGGACAAACTTCTATACTTGATCAACGCCATGCCATTGGCACACACGTGTATCTGAAAAAAAGACGTGTTTGATGGGTCTTCATCAAACGGGTATCAACAAAAGAGATTCCACCGGACGCCGTGTTCCTTACCAAAACTCCAAATCTTGGACGGTCAAGAGAAGACTCTGCAGAACGAAGAGACAACCTACCGTAGAGGCAAAAAAATAGAAGGTATGACTTGGAATCAAAGAGAGAATTAGGATTCGACCATGCTGGAACTGGGAAAAAGTGGGCATACGTACTGTGTGCCTGTCCGAGGCACCGTCACTCAGGGTCGCTGAGTGATACATAATCAACCTGCTGGGTGAACTGGTGGTTGCTGTGCGTGGGCTGAGCTTCAGCACTGCCAATATAGGATTCCGGGGTTGCTTCGTCATCCACGGCCTCGATGGGGAACTCCGGCGGAGAAGAATAGCTCTCAGATGAACGACTCGGAACTCTTCGCATGCTGGACGCGCGACGCACATGACCATACCAGCACTTGTTACCGTGGTCACAATGGCCTTTGTTGGTAAACCACGGGCATTCGTGGGCGTGTTTCTCGCGACACTTCGGACCATCTTCACAGTAGCCCAGCACTCCAAAAGCGTAGCAGTTCTGGGCTGTAGGTTCGACTCGTACGTGAGAAAAACGACAATGCTCGTTGCTGCAATGACCATTCTGGAAATGGTGGCAGGTGGGTACGTTATGGGCAGACAGGTTGTGTGAGAGCGCACAAGAGTCACCATTCAAGCAGTCGCCTCTAAAGAGCATGGACTTGCATACTGACAGCTTCTCCGGGTCGTGTACAAATTTGCATCTCGGTCGAGAACAAACGCCTGTGCGCAAGTGTTAGCCATGTACAGGTGTGAGGCATAAGTCATTGTTCTATAAGTACCCTTGGAAGTGAAGTGTTGACATAGGCTGTTGGAATGAAGTTGTGGCTGATGTTGGCTGCGTGTGTCTGGGATCGCATAGCCTGTGGTAGGCGCCGCGCCGTTCCTGTTGTCCAAGTGGTTGTTCTTGAATGTTGTCGGACGTTGGTATGGGTGGAAGACGTAAGGGTGGCCGGTCGTGCGATTGTATGCTCCACGCCGTGGGTCCGTCAGAGTGCGAAGCGCGGATGGTTGTCCGGCGGGGGCAGAAGCAGCTGCGTCGCGATCAATCTTCTTGATACGCGCGATGTAGCTGTTCATCTCGGCCGTTGCGCGCTTGCACTCGTCTGGCGACATTTTCTCCAAGTCGTCCCACGAGTAGTGGGGGGGTTTTGGACGCGTCGGGTTTGTCATTTCGCGGTCCAGGGATGGCGTTTGTAGTTTACCTGCAAGCTTCACACAAATGTTAGTTAATCTGGTCAGTCAACTGCGAGACAAGTCAAGACAAGGCAAGGCAGTGGCTGGCTGTCGAAGGCTCTGGGGAGACGGAAACTGTCCAGGAAGTGGGAACAAAGGTGTTTGAGTGGGGGCGGAGAGAAACCCGCGCTAGTCATGCACGTGACGTATATTTTAGGAAAGGTGCATTATTATTCTCGAAGTGAATGTGACTTTATTGTCTGTCCTTCAGCTTCTAGTGGGTTCCTAGAGTGTCAGAGCTTCCTGGCTACAGTCGAAATGTAGAGAGCCAAGCTTGTGATTCAAGAGATGCATTTTGGAATCGATCAAAAATTCAAACATATGCATGTCCACATATGGTAAATCATATTTATAGGATGATATTGTTGGCCTAAATCGAGTCTAACATTATGGTCCATGGCCTCGATTGTGTAATGGAACTGGTGCTATATGCCCCATATCCTGTCAACCTTGCGCCAATTCTCTTTTCCATATCCTGGGCGCCGGCGCAATGCAATACTTGTAGTAACACAAAAGGAATACTCCAACTAACCACAACCCTCGACTACTCGTCGATGTCCTCATCGAGCTGCTTGCGCTTGATTTCCCGATCAGCCTTCTGTTTATCGATATTGGTTTGCATACGCTTCTTGAAAATTTGGTTGGTTTGTCGGTCGCGGGCTTCCATATTCGCTTGGATGGCCTTGTCCAACTCGGCAATCTCAGCTCGCAACTGTTCTTTCCGCTGCTCCTCAGCAACAGCAGCATCATCAACTTCGTCGCCATCATCTGAGTCAGCGTCATCATCGTCGTCATCATCGTCGTCTGCGGAGGTCGCTGCTGCGGGAGTAGAAGCGGCGGTCTCAGTCTCCAGTGTGATGGTGCCATGTTGGCTAAGGGCATGTAGAGCCACATCGTGAGCGGTGGCCGGTGTTGCTGGCTCTGCCCCGGTATTCTCGCCACCAAATAGTGCGCTAAGAGTTTGGTCATCGGCTTGAATTTCAATGTCGTCGTCCTCCATCAGGCCCTCTTGTAGCATTTGCTCAAGATCGCCAGCATCAACCTCCTCTATTGGCGTCTCCAAGGCCTGGGGCGCATCCATCATCTCCTCATCTTCCTCGGCCTCCTCGCCTGAGTCAGTCTCTTCTGAAGAAGACTCGTGGTCACTGTCCACCAAGTCATACTTGGCCGATTCGGCATTTGCATCTTCTTCCAGGAGTCGATTCATCTGTGCTTCCGCTCGCTCAACGTCCAGGTACGATTTTCGAGGCCTGAAACGTAGTTTTCGAGCCCATCGCATGGGCGGCGTCAGACCATGGGGATAGCGATGCGAATCTGGCTCGACATAGTTTGGGCGGGGGAACTTTTTCGCTTCGTCTTCGTTCTGTACCCTACCCAAAACTAAGAGCATCTGACATACATCGGCAGTTTTGACCCAGTCCTTCTTGTTCCAGCTCTTCATTGTTTCAATGACGGTAGGAAGCTCTACCATGGATGCAGCGTAATGCCGACCCTGAATAGTGACCATGGCGCGTCGACCCTCGCGGTCAAAGAAACGATAGTAGACACCAGGGCCTCCATTTGCCACACTCTGGCCGATTGTTCGGTCCTCGATAGATTTCCTCAGTAGTTCACAGTCTGGCCCTGGCAGCATGCGCAGAATGAACTGCGATTCTATGGCCGGGTCTTTCTCGGCCTCGTCTGCCTCGCTGTCGTACCCTACACCATATGGCCGCTCTGGCGCTTTGCCCGCTCCCTTGACTTTTAGGATGGCAGTGCTGGTCCTTTGCAGTGCGCCCGGCGCATTTCCTTTGTTGGATTTGATGGACAGCTTGAGAGACTGGTTGCGCGTGGGCTGTGGTCGTGGGGGGGCAGGCGCAGGTTCTAGGGCCATGAGGTCGTCCTCGTCGCCGCTGTCGTTCGCCATGGCTAGGCTTTTCGCCGTGGGCTTTGGCTTGCGCTTTGTCGCGCGTGAGTCGACATTATCTCCGTCCTCGTGGGCTCGCTTCTTAGGCGCAGGTTTGGCGGGAGCGATAGGGTTGCCATCTTCATCAACCTTCTTCTGCTTTGGTTTCCGCGGAGGTTTCTTCGAGGAAGCGCTGGCATTTTGCCCATCGCCAGTGCTGGGGGCAGCAGATTTGATACTGAGCTTCAGCTTCCCGGGCTTGGCAGGCGTTGGGGCAGCAGCTGCGCCTTGATGTTGGGGTTGTGGTTGCAATGCCATCGAGGGCGTGTCGCTGGCGGTCGCGCCGGGGGTCTTGAGCTTGATCTTCATCGTGTATGCGGGGGGGGGGGGGGGAGTATGGCCTCTAATTTACGCCTACAGGCGCTGCATTTAAAAGACTACACGCTCACTCCAGGTCCGGCCAGGTAAAGCTGTGGATAGGGACGGACAGAGGCATTGTGAGGTCCTTAGCTCGGCTTGGCGGCCTGCCAGAGTGAACCACGGATCCGGTCGCGCTACCCAAGCTCGACTCTCCCACTGCCGCTGCCTTCGCCTCTGCCACCCGGCTCTCGAACGCCGCATACGCCCAGCAATGCGTTGCCTGCCTCCAAGATAACTACGCGACGCTACCCGCACAGCCCAACATGTCCTCGGACGATCTGTTCCTCAGTCTTCTCCGCCCGGCCGTCCTTCACATCTTGCGTGCCTCTGGCTTCCATTATGGAAAACCGTCGGCTGTCGACACCGTCGTCGACCTCACTGCACGCTACCTCTCTTTGCTGGCCGAGCGCACCGCGTACAACGCGTACTCCAACCACAACGACCCGGCGCCCAATATCACGGACGTGCGCATGGCCATGCAAGACTGCAGCTTGCTTGTGCCTACCATGACCGCCGGCGAGGAAGAATGGAAGCAGATCCTGCGAAAACCTTTGGATTTCTATAACGAAGGCACGGGCGCACGGGAAATGGAGAAACGACGACGCGATGCTGAAGATACAGCTGATGTCAACGATTTCATCGACTGGGTGAGAGGTGATGCCAACAAGGAGATCAGGCGGATAGCAGGCACCCTCAAGCCAATAGCCACAAATCCCATCGAGCAGCTAGATCAGCTGGAGATGGAGGATTACCTAAATAGTATGCCTGCGACCATTTGAAATCTACCAGCACTAACGTTGTCCTAGCACTCATGAAGAAGCACAGCAAGACCGGAGTCGAGTCGCGATTCCAAGGCACTGCCCTCGGCGTTCCCTCGGAGCCAAGGACTGTCAAGATCGAAGGAGGAGGTGCAGAGTCGATAGAAGAGTGGTGTCGACGGACCCGAGAGAGAGCTGCAAGGGCGGGAGAATCAAAACACGATGTGAGCGAAGCAGCAAGCCATGCCGTCACACGCGAGCCATCGGAAGACGTGGTAATGGGCAATGCATAATACCTCTTGATCGAATATGCTGCATTGCGATGGCGTTGGAGGTTGGATACATTTATAGGCGTTACGAGTGAGCTATGGACCATGCTCAATCTCACAAACTTGTCTCTTGAATTATGAATGCTGGATACAGGTCTTCTTTCGTCAGGCCGAGTGAGAAGAACTCCAATACTCGTTGACTCTCAATCGTAGTCTGATCAACCAAAACTATGTAAACCCTACTTGATGCATAAGAATAGTAGCAATTTCACCAATGTACCGTGCTATGCAAAGAATTTGACAGCATATCATTGTTCAATTAGAAAAGATCTCGCCCCGGTACTTATTAATAGTAGTAGGGCAGGTATGGAGGGAATCAAGAGTGATAGGTAACATCAATGCCTTCAACTTTCAAGCATAAATCACTACTTTTTAGGCCTTCTTCGGCGACATTTGATGATCTTACAAACGCTTAAACAATTTACCAAAGCATGTGTAGTAGCCAGTACAAAGCTACTCTTCCTTGTCATTCACAGGAAGGTAGTTATAAAAATGAAGCGATGGAAGGAAGAGGACGGCACGATAGCAAGGAAGAAAGGGTTTAATAAAGGTAGATATCGAGATTGAAAAGAAGAATCTAATCACAACATCTTCATAGCTATGGCCTTGGGACGATAATTCAATCTTTCGCTTTACCTATTCATGGGTGTCATACGCAGCGTGAACAGTCCCCATTCACAGAGTATTGGGATTGTGCTTTCGGCTTATAGGTATTACCCAAAACACCTGTTCTGGAAATAGTAGAAATGGTGGGGGATAAGTCAGTCGCCTACGTCATAGAATCGAAATGTCACATACTAAAAAGCGCGCGCAATAACTACATTCGGGCAAACCGAACATCATTCTTTCTCGAATTACATATCCCCAAGACTACAAGTCGATCTTAATACTATTCACATTACCGTATCCAAGCAAACACACTTTTGAATCCCAGTTCTACTGCTCAAGTGCTCCACCAACAACCCTCAATCCACCATGTCTGGCCTCGACCCCAAGGGACCTTCACAACCAACCCTCAATCAAGCATATACAACGCCTGGTAATCCAGCTAGTCAGAATCCATCGGAGCAAAAAGAGGTCTCATTCAATGCCTCAGACAACAGTGCCAGTGTCGACCAGCGCATTCCCACTAAACAAGCAAGCGATGCTCAAGGTCTAAGTAATGCAAAAGCGCCCGGAGGTGGCGTACGTGGCGCCCCACCAGGAGAGGAATCAAAAGGTTTGACGAACGAAGATGTGGGCAGACATAAAGAGCTTGATGGCGAGCAGATGACTGCGCCTGGAGAAGGAGACGTTGCCGCTGCGGTAGCGAAGGGCGGAAAAGGACAGGGTGGTGGTGGTGCTCAGCCAGATCTAGCTTCGGACTTGGATAGGTAAGTTTAATTTCACGATGATTTTTCTGCATCAACAGCAGAGTGATAGTCTCGAGGGGAAGAGCTAACACGTTGAGCAGAAAGAAAGCTGAGCAGGCAGAGGCACGAGAAGCTATCAAACAACAAAAGGCTGATAATTTTGAAGCTGGAGGCATTGCGGGACAGACTGGTGGACCAGCAAATCCAACAGATAAGAATAATTACCCGAATACAGGGTCGGGATAGTTGGTGAGTTGGCTTTGGAATTATGAGAATGAGTAGGAAAATGAGCTGAGGGAACAGAAGTCACCACCCTCACACCATTGCCGTAAGTTATACTAAAGAAATAACAAAAGGTCGTCCGCGGATAATTTCCAACTGCCGGTGATGTCATCTAGAACTCCAAACCTATCTACATACGCTATCTGTTTAAGGATGAGCGTCACTAGTATTGTGAAGGCCGAGGTATGGGAAACGTGATAATTACCCTGATTATGATATGATATATTGGGATTTTTCAGAAAAGGAGGCATTGGAAATACCCCAGACATGTGGTAGCAGGGCAGTGCAGACTTCAGATAGCAACCTGTGGCTCACATGAACCACCTCACAGTGGGGTAAGACTGTAATAACATTGATAACATGACTCCTTTCTATGCAACCCGAACTCTTATTGTCATCAAACTACACAAAACCCTGTATCATAATCATCTAGGACATATGCATCTTGCTTGTGGTTCGGTTGGCGATGCTCCCGCCGTTGCAGGCTTGGTAAAGGAGTTTATCATCACGCTGAGCGAAAGTCGAGGCGTTTCTACGAATTACCAGCAGATCATTAGCATTTTACAAAACCTCCATTCTCTATTCATCGCTCTTGAAGACTTAGCCAAAGTGTCTGAACAGCGAGGTAACCCCGTTGCTGAAACCTTTACAGCTTGTTTCCAGGCTATACAATATCGTTTATGTCGCCGAGTTCTTTGAGAAGATCCAGACGTACGACCGGACTTTGTGCAAAAAGCCACGATGAAACTTCAGCGCGGGATGTATACTGGAAATTGCACTACAGGGTAACATTTAAAGATTGCGTGGGTCAGTTCCGTCAAGAAATACAACTGTAAATCGGCCTGATGACCGTCCTGATTTGCAAGGAAGTATAGTATATTAAGGATATTCCGTTGGACATTGAAACATATTTTGATATATAACAGCAAGCCATAGCTTTCCCATGATGGCAGTATTCAAGAACAGATCAACGCCACAAATGCACGCATTGACTAGACTTCACTCGCAAATTCCGTACTATCAGCACGTCTCTATGGCCGGGCTGTTCGCCCAAAGAAAGAAGCTATATGGGATCAGTTATTCTCTACGTAATGAAAAGTGTTTAACATACTCAGCATCTGTACTTACTGAAAATTAGAGTTACTAAACTTCCACCGGGTTTTCAATCTTACTGGTGGCAGAGACCTTATCTGGTAATCCTCACCTACATTCTATGAAACTATATTAACAGCGTGGAAATGGGAATTTTGGATTGATGTATTGAAAAGATTTGATCGGTTAAAGAACCAAGGTCCCTAGACTCTGAATCCCTGGAGTCAACTGCCCGGCGAATTTGATGATGCCCTTTGCAGACCAGTGCGCCTCTCGGTTAACTGCGAAAGTGGCTTTTTCAGCACAGACGCAGTTAACCGAGAGGCGCATGCCACTCGAACCCATCGAATCATAGGAGGTAAGTTTTGATAGCACATTTAAGGTGGCGAATTTACGCGTCTAGGATTTCGAAACAATTCTTGCTTCACGTTTTGCTAATAATCCAAGCTCGAGCAGAATTGTGTGGAGACAATATACCCCGCAGGACCCACAAACAAAAGAAGCAGCTCGCATCGCTCACGCAATAGACACATCGCAGGACTTCCCCATGGGTTTCAAGCGCATCAAGATTGTACCAAGAGAATTCTTACGAAATAGTGGCTTTGAGTGTGATTATTGCGAACCCGTTGGTCTTCAACCATCTAGCCTACGGTTTATGTATGGATATGGATTTTAGTTCGAGAAGTAAAAGAGTGTGCTATCTTATTAATACGTTGTACTACCAACTCAGGCTTGGGATATCTGGATATGGATATGATCTATCAGTCCATGCCAACTACTCTACAATCCAAGCAGTCGAGACAACTCAAAGAACAGTGTTAATTTGAGATAATATATTAAGTTGCATTCTTTTAACCTTGGGGTTCAATTCTAATAACTTCAATCCCCATGATTGACCACCTACCATACCGCACCTAACCTAACCTCCTCCCACCTGCCCCAACCTCCCCCAATATAATCAGCAAAACAGGCTAATCGCCACAAGGCAAAGAACAAAACCCAAACCACCCCAGTTCCTGGGAACATTGAACAAAAATACGACAAAGAATAGAAACCCTGTGAAACCACTAGGAAGGCACCAATACATGCCAAACAACAGCAAAATGCCCTTGCCCAAGCTAGAAAAGCACACATACAAGGCCATCAACACCACAAGAAGGTTAAGCACCGAAGGGGAATAGGAAAACAAGCCGAGTGCAGCGAGGAGACAGACAGATGTGGCATGAAAGCGCAGTCTCGCGACTTCCTCGCCAGTCATGTACTCTGGGATATACCCTTTGAGAAAACCCCGCGGAAGGTACGAGTCCACTTTGTAGACTGGCACGCCTTCGTTGTTGTTTTTGTAGGTGATGTGAACATCTACTTTTTGGTTGGTGTGGTTGACGAAATATTCAAATTCAAAGTCGCTGTTGATGTCTTTGACGGCGTCTGGGATGAATCCCCTGCCGGCATCTTTTCTCAATCTTTTTGGCCTTTTTTTGCGAGGCTGTGGATCGGGGCATCGAAGGATGTGTTCTGTTGGGTAAGTGCTGCGTACATCGTACTTGGTGCCGGCCTTTTCGCGTTTATAGACAGGCTCGTATAGTCGAGGTCGCTTGATCGGTTCTTTCTTTTTTTTCCCGCATTCGAACGGGGTGAACATAAAACTGTTGTTCCCAGTTATACGCATACCAAATGTTGTGATGTCAGACATCTTGATGCTGTGTTGAAATGACGTGGCTTTCAAATTCAATATACTTGTATTATGTGCTGCACTGTTCAGGATGTGCCGGAGGAGCGAGTGAGTTTTGTTTTGCATATCCACACTATACGGGAAAGGTGGCCGATATAGCGTTTTGGATGTGATTGAGAGCATTGTGCTAAGGGCTGTGACGCATATAGAAACTGGATAACAAACGCATTGTTCATGTACCCTCAAAGCTTCCAATATAGGCTCCGATTGAGTAAGAGACATTGTGGGCATTCAGTCAAAGAAGAACAGAAATTGGGGCTTGTGATGCTCTGCAACCCAGTCAACTGAAGACGTTCTGCTATAGCGGCTGGGAATCTATCTCTTGCCGGGTTGGCCACAATTATATATGCGCAGAGAAGCGAGCTTAATTATTGATATTCATTAGACTTAACTACGACCAAAGGACATGACGATTCGTGCAACACTAAGAGTGACACCCACAGAGAAAGACATCATAGAAAGCCGACCGTCAAGTGACAGTGCATGGGAAAAGCGCCAAATCATGTTCGAGGAAAGGCTCGCACTAAACTACGAAAAGGAATAAAAGTTGAAGAAAGACGTTAGACGTGATAAAAAAGTGATGCAGGCCTACCTCACCCTCTTTCCAGAGGCTAGTGGTCAATACATCAGAATAAGAAGCCCAGCATTATACATAAGAAGAAGAAGAAAAAGAAGACATATATGTCCTCAGGAGTCCATATATGCATCAAACTGAAAATTACCGATGTCGTTGGCGTTGTAGGTGGGGAAATTGACTGGGTCGAACACTATGGGTTCACTTGCACTCATATTCAGACCATAGTCCAGGTACTGACCTTGGTCTAATTGAACGTGGGCATCCGTAGATGAGTGCATAGCTGGCTGAGACGGATATGAGGCAGAAGCGCCAATGTTGAATGTTGCGTCATATGATTTCTCAACAACTTCAGTGGCGTCATCAGACACGCTGACGGGTGATGAGGGATTGTTGTCAACTTCCACCTCTTTGATCCAATACATCTTAAGGTAGTCCATGGGAGGATGGTCACCACCGCCAATGCCGCCACGCTTTTCATCATTCTTGCCCTTCCTTCCCCTCTTACGAGGATGGAAGTGGGCACGTCTAAGATGAGCGGCAGCATTGTAGTAGGCACCATATACCTTCTTGTTACGACAGTGCTTGCAGTTGGCAAGAAATTTTTTATTCTCTGAATTGTCGATGCAGATGAAACCTTTCCTCTTTGAGGCATGAGCGCGTGCAATATGGCGGTCAAGTTCATGTGTGCCGCGGAAGCCTTCAGACCTCTCGTTGCATTGGTTGCACATAACCTTGGGGTGCTGAGGGCGCACGTAGGGTGTTTTAGTGATGATACCAACAGTTTTGGACGAACCGTCCTCAGACGTTATCTCTGCCATTTGAGCATTTGATGGCGAGGACTCAGTCTCATCATTGTTTTCGACTGCCTTCGGGGCAATCTTGCGAGCCGCTGCTTGCGCATTGATTTCACGCTCGCGTCGCGACTGGCGAGAGCAGACCGAGTTCACCGCCGAAGCGTCGCTCCCGCTGCTCTCGCTGGATGTTGCTGAAGCCGACCTCCGCATATCCTCCGCCAGGTCCGGCATGTCGTTTGGTGGAAAAACAAGTGCTTGCGCACTTGCGGGAACGGACTGTGCAGGGGAAAAGAAATTTTCACTGGAAGCAGTGAAAGTTGGAAACAGAGAACTATCAACGGAATGGCTGATGGTTTTCGACTCGACATTGAAAGGAAAAGAAATATCGCCATCCTCTGAAAGGATAGGCATGCAGGAAGAATCAGAACGAACGCGAGACATTGGAGTGACATCAAAGAAAGGAGAGTTGTAACTGCTTTGGCGACTCATTGCGTTACTTGATTGAGTAACTGGAGTCATCAGAGTAGTCGACGGGGTGCTGGGTGATGTGGACCCGTCCGAAGACGGATTCCACTGCAAGTTGTGTGTCAGTTGAACAGGCAGTTGTTGTGGGGGCAGAGCAAGGGAAGGGTTGAGGGAAGATGGGCTTGACTCGACAAAGTTGTCGAGGTAGTCATTGACATTCCACTCAGTCATGTTGTTGCAGTATGTTGCACTCTCGGTGATAAATGGGAGGGCTTGGTGCCTTTGTATCGGTATGTTTGAGTAGAGTGCATAGTCACTGATAGGCTGCTCCTGAGGCATCGACTGCCAGGTGGGCATGGACGATGTTGATCGCTGCAGGGCGTCTGTGTAGTGGGTAGTAAATGTCGAGCGCACCATGGTGGGGGCGGAGAGGGTTCGGTCCATGGATCCGTAGTCCATTGTCTAGAGGGCGTCAGATTGAGGGCAGTGTATACCAAAGAAGTAGCCATACTGGGCATTGCGTCATGTTGGAGGTTGCGAGCATCGATCGTGGGGTTTGTTGGGCTAGCGAAGGGAGTGGGGCGCCGAAATCGCAGGCTTGCCTCCAGAGCTGTTCTTGCTGCTCCTTTGGGAGGTGTGCATGGCTGCTGAGGAAGTCTTGCCTGGCCTGCTCGATTTTTTGTAATACAGGATTACTTCTACTGAGAACAGTCGAAGCCATGATATGATGCAGAGATTTTGATAGCGATATTGGGGGGGGGGGGGGGAAAGCAAGCTAGAATACGATCAGCAACAACGATCAGGGAGCGGCTGTGTGTATGAAGATCTCTTACTGTAAAGCAGCTGATGATAGTCAAGTCAAGAGAATAGAGGCGGTAGAAGGCGAATGGGGTAGTGTAGAATAGTAAGGCGGTCAATAAGTGAAGATGGGGGTCGAGGGGAGATGGTGGGCTTTTAGCACGTCTGCCAGCGTGGGCTACGTGTGCGATGCGTTGGCTCGTGTCAGAAGGACTGACGACAAAAGCAGCCCGCTGAGCGGCGGACGGAGGACAAGGCCAAGGACCCCAAGGGCAACAGTCCAAGAAAGTCAGCTGGCGGGTGATTGGATGGCGAGAGGTGGAGGCGGGTGTGATTCGTTGCCTCGCTTTTGTCGGGGCCAGGAAGGGCCCGACCCTGGTCTGCACCACACTAAGTTTGATCCTATCGCTTCTTCGAGGGCAACACCTCACCTCGTCCCTTTCGCGTCTGGCCTTTGCTGCCGCTGCTAACGTCTCTGGCGCTACTCCAAGAACAGCCTGAGCGTCGTCATGTCCCAACCGGCTCTCTTCGTCGATAGGCGTTGACCGGATCATCTTTTGATGCCCTTGTTCGCTAAGCACATCACGCATCGCATAGTTTAGATAGGCTGATCATCCTTGTACCCGGTCTGTTGGATGGACATCACGTACTGCCCCTTTGGGCTGTGCCGAGTCATGATTACACTTTCAGACATCACCAACAGCCACTCCATGTTCAGTCTTTGCTCCAAGTCTCCGGGGTTCAAAGTTCAAAGCTTTATTATCTAATTGTTTCAATATTTCATACTTCCCCTGATGTCTTCAGAAAGGCCGAGCCGGCGAATGGCGGCGACAGGAGCCTTCTGAGCTTATCGCGCATCGGTGTACCAGCACGCGGCGGCGATGCAGTAGACGAGGCTGAGGAGAACGAGAATCTCGAGCTACGAGGACTGCGCACACTCAGTGATCTGTTTGTCATGCACCTTATCATTGGCCCTTCTTCCACGCTCGTGATGGACTTTGCAACGTGGCACTGTTTCCGGTTTGCACCATCCCAAAACCTGTCGAGGCATTGCTCACTCGCATACTCAGCCACGCCCAATCCCTCGAAGAACATTGTTATGTTGTCAAGAACAATAGTGTCAGAAAAACGCTTTTTCCGAGGTTTGATTGCTTTGTCAGACGGATCCAAAGTAGCAACGGAATCCCTGCGAGGCCCCGCGGGACGCTTTTCAAGGCAAATTGCGCCCGGCTGGTACATGCGCTCGTGTCGCAACCAGTTTGCTTTCTTGACTCCCATGTCGGGAAGCGAGGTTGACCGACGTTTCATGCCTGACTGACGGTAGGACGGCATGGTCTTCACCAAGCTACTTGACGTGATGGATCTTCCTACACCAATTGCATGAGGGCTCGAGGGACCCTCCCCTAGAGATGGTTCCTCTGGCAGACCATACAGAGCCCTGGGAGTTACCATCATGGATGAAGGCCTTAGTAGTCCTTGTGATCCAGGATGGTTGATATCTGTGTTCAGCCTTCCAAGACCTTTGCTATCCAGAACTTTCTTCGCCCGTGTCTTCTGGGATAATGAGCGTGAGGAATGCTCGCTCTGGGTGTATTGACTCTGCTGATATTGTTCTTGAAAGAATGGGCGCTGTGCAGGCGTTCCTTTTGACCGTGGTAGCTCTTTGGATCGAAGTTTTTTGGCTTCGAATGGTTCTATTCCAACACTATATTGATACGGGGTTCTTCTTTCAAAAGTTTTTGATTGTCTTGATCTTTCGCTAACAGCACGTCTCGGCGGTTGTGGAACATAGCCAAGTAATCGGGGTGCTCGTATAAGTGTCGTTGTCGCCCTGACTAACGTTCCATGAGCCCTTTGGTGCTTCGTAGTCTTTGCACCATCGCTTAAGCTCCTCGAGAGTGATCTTTGTACAGCGTCGGTTGGCAGCATTGCAGTGATCGTGGGCCTTTGTGGGCTACGCTGAGTTGGCGTTGGCGTGGATGACTCGGTTAACTCCTTATGTCTTGGAGTCAGAATGTCTTCAATACTGGACGAGGAAGAGGATAACTCAGGACCAATGTAAAATGTCCAGCGTCTATTCAAAATACTGGCATCGGCACTGTCACTGATCTCGCCTGCAGGTCGGCCTGCGAAGTTTGATGAAGGTATCCATTCTGCAGGTATATCATAATAATCCATTGCAGATTCAAGTAATACGCTAATTTGAGCTTTCCTCGAGAAAAAAATAAATAAAATAATATGTTGAGATCGACGGAGTGAAGGAGTAGCCATAGTAACAGTAATTTAGGGATGCTAATTTTTCTTTGTCTCTTTGCTCGTACGATCCTGAACTCACTGGTGGGCGTACAAACGTATGATTGGTACCGTCACACAAACAAAGGCGCTCCGACGGCTCCGCGCATGCCTTTAGTAACACGGTGTTACCGATACTGCTATACCACGCGGTCCCCGGGCCTTGATGGAGAGTGTTCAGCTGTGGGGTAATTGTGGTTCTGATCTCCCCCTTGCATATGCAGAACCGCACAACGGCACCTCATTCTGATATCTGCAACCAACTAATCCATATAACGCGATTATATCCCAGACGCTTTCTCTTTTCATCTTTGGGGGCTTAATCTTACATACTCGTCAAACTAGATTGGCTGCACCGAAATTCCTCGTGCCTCGGTTGCAGTTGACGCATGCAAACGTAGCGCATAGTGGCGTCGGTTTGCGCAATCCACGGCCCACAATTTCTGTCATCCATGGCAAATCTGGCACGACCATGGTTAGTTAGTGTGGGGTCTCTTCAAACTCCAAACACCGTTCCCCGGAATGATGTTTTGTAGAAGCTTTAGTAGCCCCTTCTTAGCAATCGGTCCATGCGTAGAAGAGCTACACTACTGCCTTGGACGTTGGCCCGTTACTTCGACCATGTATGCTTGCGACGCTGCTTGGCAAGAAAACAGGCATCAAACTTTATCACAGCTTATGTCCAGACCTAATACACACAAGCCAAATCTCCATGCTTACATCAATACCCTACCCCAATTATGATCAACCCCCAAAAATAACACCAAGTCCAGTCACCACATGAACAAACACTTCAGCTCGGTTTAGTTTGATTCGGTTCAATTCATCCTACCAGCCCAGCCAATTAGCCAGTCCCACAAAAAGGGTATATTTTCTGACCCCGTAACGTAAAAATAAAAAACGCCTTCGCTAAATGCTAGCTGATCCGCATCCATCCATCACTTGAATCCATACATGAAGATACCGATTTCATCCCAAGTCCCCAAAACGCCCTGAAGAAGAAGAAAAAAAAAAAAGAAAAAAAAAAGGCAACGCCGTGTCCCCTTTTTGTACAAATGGTGCAATATGGACTAATAGTATTCCCTATGTTTTGTAGCGAATTTGGTCTACGCGACGGGAAGCGTTTGTAATTTCTCCTTGCTGATTTTCATTTTGAGTATTAATTTTGGTCTGTCGCCGGGGATTTTTTCGATTGTTACTAGGCCTTTCTTTCCATTGCTAGCGTTTAGGAGGCCGCTTGGTTCTAGGCTTTGTCGCTTGTTTGGCCGGTCGCTTTCGTTAGCGCCTAGTTTTCTCTTCTTGTTTGAATCCTTAGGGAAGCGTGCAAGTAGCGCTGATGAAAGTTTCAGCTTGATCATCTTGCTCTTCTTGGCTCTTTGCTTTGGTGTCACGGCTGCTGAGACTGGGGTTTTGATCGTAGGTATGGGTGTGGAGCTGGGACGAGGTGAGGGGGCGGCAGACGGTCGCGGTGAAGAGGCTGAGGCTGGGCCGAGTTTTGTCTTGATTTTGAGCTTGGTGGTAGTTGTGGGGAGAGGAATGGGAGACTGAATGGCTGGTGGTGTGGATTTTCCGGCTAGGACATTGACAGGAGCTGGGACAGAACGAGCTATAACTGGTGGGGCGGCTGGTGCAGCGGCTGGTGCAGCGGCTGGTGGAGCAGTAGGTGGAGCGGGAGAGGGAACTGGTATCGGCACGACTGGGGCTGGTGTTGCGGCCTTGGATGGTGGTGCTACTGCTGGTAGGGGCGAGACGTGTGGTGTTGGTGGCTGTGATTTCTGCTTGACAACAACTGGAGCTGGTGCTGGGGACGCTCGGCTTGGCTCTGATATATTATGGGGTGAAGTGACAACGTTTGGGGAGAAAACTACTGATGCTTGTCTTGATTTGGGCGCAGCGGCGGATTGTGGAGGCGACACGGCAGTTTTCAGTTTGTTCAATCCGCCAATCTTCAGTGATAGCTTTTTGGGCGCGGCGGTAGGTGGCAAGGGGGCTGGGACCGGTGTCACTCGCGTTGTTGGAGGGGGTGCTACTTGGGCAGGCGGATGCAGAGGCCGCACTGCTTTCTCTCGGAACGGTCCAGTCTGCGAGAAGCGTAACCTTCCCTGTCCAAGATGCATTACCTTCCAATAGCGTGGTCTGTGCAACGTGACGACTAGTTTGTTTAGTCTCAGGTGGTCGAATACCATATGGCAAAAGTCCAGGAGTTCCAGCATATCACTGATAGACATTGTGGTGGACTTCAGTGCTTCCTCGAGCGCGACGCGTAGTGTCTGGTTGTTCTGCAGATCGCTCTTGAGGCCCCTCTGAGCACCATTCAAGTTCTGACGAGCAAGCTGCATAGCACGATCTGAGCTGTCGCCTTCATTCTCGACTACGAGACCTCCGGCTGAGCTATCTGTCACCTTTTCTGGGGTGTAGACATTGCCAGTAGCTACTTGACCAACCGCAAAACTAAAGATGCGCAGCAGTTGTTTTCGGAAATATGGCGATGGATCTGATCCAATCTCATGAAGCAAGAACCTCAATACAGAGTCCTTGCGGAATGTACCCAGACGGATAAGGCAGTCCCAAGCCTTTAATCTTACATTGTCTGCATTGCCAAGCTGAGCATACTGTAAGAATTCCGATGGTTTGAATGGCGTGACATGGTTTAAAATAAGCTTACGAGCACAATCGAGTGCAGTTATCGTGTATATATTTTGGTACGTTGGAATCCATTCATCGAGACGTTGATGGCGGGTAAGCTCCTCAATAGCCTTCTTCGTAAAATCAAATTCGTCGTTCTCGCCGTCTATGTCGAGAGCCATGTCGCCGGATTTGCTGATCGTAAGACAATCTGCAAGACAATGCATAAGTGTCGCAATGTAGTAGTCGTCACTATATTCATTACCGCGATTGTCGTTATATCGGATGATATCGAGCAAGAAGCGCTTGGCCTCTAGGGGGGCTCTGCCATCCTCACCCTTGATCTTGGCGATTGCTTTTGGTATGGCGCATTGTATGAGATATAAACTGCGATCCGAGAAATCATTTGATCGTGTCATAGGCGACCCAGGTATACAGAATAATTCCCGGAATGCCTTCTTTAGGTGGAAAAGGCCTGTCCACTCTGTTCGTTTCAAGGCGCTCAGGGCCATGACTTCAGCAGCATAGGTCCTTATGCCATGGAAGTATCGGCTATCCATAAGAGTCTTAACCAGAAATGTCGAAATCAACTTGTGGCCCTCCTTGCTTGCCAAAAATTGGATCGATTCGTATTGTGCAACAACATCCTTATCTTGCTGTAGTTGTGAGACATACATGTAAGAAGGCATGTCATTTATATGCGCTCGGCATATCCATTCGAAGTCAGCATCGATTCGGATCCACTCGTAGGCTTCTTGTTCCATCTTGGCCTCGTCTTCGGCTGGCCAGTCACTCAATCGCCATTCTTCCTGCTCTTGCGGCGTTCCAAAGACATCCCCTAGCATATAAAAAGTAACGTCCTCTTGAGATTCACCTGCGGCTTCCAAACCAGCTGCGGCGGCCATACGCTCTTTGTTCAAACGATTCCTCTTCAGCCTTTTGTATTTTGTGTTGTAGGGAATCTCGACTTTGACGTTGGAAGAGTTGATGTCAACAATGTGCTCGTAAGGAGTCCCATCCGCTTCGTGAATGCGAATTGTCATAGGACCGACAAAGGTAGGGTATTCGTTGCCTGGGAGGAAACCATGTGCTGCCTCTTTGGACTCTCGCATGAAGTCATCTGAGGAGAGTGCATTTTCGATTGTCGTAACTGTTGAGTCCGCCTGCATCTGCCGGATTAGCAATTGGACCACCTGCTTCTTCTTGTTGAACGATGGGAAGCATTCAAAGTGTGGACACCCTGACCCAATGACCCATTGGCCAAAGAATGAATCAAGCTTTTGATGTCCCACTTTCTCGCAAATGTCGAGAAAGTCGTCTGTCGTGATTGCACCATTGTCGTATTTTCCCTGTCGAGCATTAAATAGCAGTCGGTACAGGCATCGATCAACGCCATTCTTTCCGCTCTGTTTGACAAGGCGATTGTGGAGAATGGAAAGCACCATTAGCGACTTTAGTTCCATGAATTCTTGTTCGGCGTGATCCAGCTGCAAGTATTGGCCAAGTCGTTGGAGCGATGGTCGTTTCCGGTCCATTTGAATGACCTTGTCGACCATCAGCTTCTGCCTGAATCGCCAGTCGTTTCGGCCAAACAGCTCGCGTAGATAAAGCTCAGCCATGAACCAAGAAGCACCAACAATGACCCAATAATCCCAGATATCTCTTGCAATGACATCGACTCCAATCCATTGGCTGGCCACTGCGTGTACGAGGACTCTAGTGGTGTGCTCAAGAGGTTCCCATACCGTCTCTGGGAACAGTAATCGAGAGCTACATATGGAAAAGGAAGCTGTGTGTGTCGCGTCGCAGTCAAGATCGTCGACGAAGGCGAGTTTGTACGCGTTCCCGAACGCGTAACTCTGAAAACGCTCGGTGAAGCTGTCAAGCGCACGAGCAAGTATCATGGCGCTGTTGCGGACCTCGTCTTCTCTACCAGGCAGGCAGAAGGCATGCACCTTGATTGCGCTTTGTGCAAGACGCTCCTCATCGGCGAGATCGCGGTAGTCGGAGAGATCGACATGCTGGAAAGGACCGATGACGAAGCCGATGTGCTGCGGAAGCACAAGCGATTCGCAGGTGAAGCTGGCGGTTTTTCGAGAGGCATCTGTTGGGTCAACAATCTAGGATGATTAGCACAGCACACACACACGGTGGCCAGGAGGTGCTTACGTCGTCTGTGAGGATGCCAGAGCAAATGACATTCATCTCCATGGTCCTCTCTTCCTCGGAAAGATGAGGTGCATCGTCATCCACATCGGTCATAACGCTGTCTGTCTTGTCTGCTATTGCAACCGCTTGTGCCTGGGAACTCGTGGTTGGTCTCCTAGTGAGCGCATCTCCCATGGTCCGCGGATACCGAATAGCTAGATCAAAAGGACACCTAGTCTCGCCATCATCTATGCAGGGAAACAGACAGGACGAAGTGCCGGGGAAGGGCGAGTTGCGCGTGTAGGCATGTGGGAACCGCGAATCTCCATCCTCGACACCGGCGAAATGCAGCGCGTCTCTAAACTCGTCGAGGACAAACTCGATCTCCAGCTTGAGCGGAGCGTAGAAGGTGCCCTGGGCATCCACGGGCTGGCCAGCCTCCTCGGGCTTCACCTCGCGGATCCTGACCTGCTCGGGCATGTATATGAGCAGCTCGTCTTCGTTTTCGTTCACGTGACGCTGGATGCGCTCCTTTGGGAAATGGTACTGGCCTATGTCGGTTCCGGGATAGAGAGTCATGCGCTGGTGCAGGTTGGAGTAGGCGAAGCTCGCCTTGTGGCCTTCGATCAGGATGCGCGTTGGCTTCAGCTGGCGGGCGTTGAGCATGATTTCGCGCAGCTGCGACTTCTCGGGCAGGATGTCGAGCGTGGTTTTGCCCACGATTCGCTGGGGCGAGAAGCTGATGTCGAGCTCGAGCTGCTGCTTCAGCAGCTGGAAAGTGTCGCCCGCCGAGGCTTCGTCCGCTGCGGCGGCGATCTCGAGGGGCGGCGCCATGATGGGCGACGGGGTCCCAGGGCGGAGGATGTAGATGTGTCTGGGGGGATCGTGGGTTGGTGATATATGCTTGGGAGAGACTTGTCGCAGTCGCAGGCGCGTTTGTTCCCGGCCATTGGTCAGCCCGTGCGCATGCGGCCCCGGTTCCCCAACAGTCACTAGTCAAGTCGATACCTTCACCTCCACACTTCACACACTACCAACACCGCTTCAATACGACCAACTAGTTGCTTTCAATTTACGAAACCAGCCGCAAAACACTGCCGCTGCTCAACAACTCCCAAACGCTCCCATTGCGATCCCCCACCATATCAACCACATCACTCTGATTGTCCAACTGCTCCCACACCCACTGCGTCCCTGTATATCGCCACACCGACCCGTCCTCATGCCTACTGTACAGTTGATCCCCCACAGCATGAATTGCCACGCTCCCTGCATCCTCGAGAACTTGCCAATAGTACTCCTTCATATTGAGAAACACAACCTTGCCATTGCTCTGAAGTTTGTAAAAGTCCGTGCCGCCAACCGCAATCGCAATGTTAGCTGTGTTTGAGTCGACAATTTCCCAGCTCCCACTGTCATGTGGCCATAGAGAGCGGACGAGATCGCCTGTAGTGAGCAGGTTCCAGAGCACTTTGTCGTCTGTGATGGCAATTTGTTTGGATATCGAGGCCGTGGGCTGGATCACGCTGACCCATGTCGAGCCTGAGCCAGACCATCGTGCTACCCACCCATCTTTGCGACGTGAGTATAGTTGATCGGCGGCCGCGACTATGTCAATAACATTATCCGACGCTGCGCCAATCAAGGCCCAGCTTTGGCCGTTGCCGGTCCAGAGAAAAGTGCTGCCGTCCGAGTGGCGTTGGTAGAGTCTGCCACCGGCACCAGTGATTTGAACGGTTTCAGGGTTGTTATCTGCGGTTGTCCAACCGCCGTTGATGTAACGCATGATCTGGCCGTTAGAACGCATTTGATATAGACCGTCGTGACCCGTAGCTGTTTCGTTTGTTGTAACTTGTAATAAATCTCTAGTTGCTGGGTTTGAGTCAACGACACTCCATTTTGGACTCTTCCAGCCATAAATATTGTGCACACCCATCTTATCGTCTGCGTGCAGCGGGCGAATGTAACCCCCAAAGTAGGCGAACATGACCGCTGTCTCGACTGCGCTGTGGCTGAGACCAAGTGCGTGCCCGATTTCATGCAATGCCGTGTAACTAAACAGACGGTCGTCTGTCCATACATAATCATCGTTGAGCGTGACGTTGATAGCGCCCGATGTGAAGGCTGTGCCCTCGGAGACCATGGACGTGTAGCCATAGCGAGTGTCGTCGCGGCCAAAAGGTCTGAAAATAATATGTATGTCTGCTCTTGCGTTGGAGCCAACTTGTTGAAAAGTGAGAGGTATGTAATTCGACCAAGAAGAAAATGCGGCGCTACTTCATCGTCAGTGTTCGTTGGCATTATCAACGACGAATAAAATCAACTGAAGAGGCACAGTACACCTACTAAGAAATCCGAGAAGGAATGTTGATATGAAAATACGCACCTGATGGTAGACTGTTGCTGCGCTGCAGGCAAGTCAGTCGAGTAGCTGACAAAACGCCAGGTGAGTGTTGATTTGGCCCACTTTGAACCCCAAAGAACATATCGTTTATGTATTCCAGGAGGCAGCTTTGCCGCGGTCTCATTGTAAGGCTGCTCTGTTCCACACCGCGGTTTAGTCATTATTTCCATCATCCTGTCGCTAAACACTCCAGTTACTGGCTCTTCCAAAACTTTCTGTATTTTGCGTATGGCTTTAGGCAGATCTGCGTCCGGCACAGTCTCATCAGGTTTGAGCCATCCGTAAAGCTTGTAAAAATCATTGATATGCTTGGAATGTTGTTGTTGATCCAAAGTCGCTGATGGTGGCATAGATCGAGTCGGTGAGGCACTCGGGATGAGGTTGATAGTGCCTCTGGCAACATTGCGATGCTGACCACCTAGAGCATAATGAATACTTCCCAAAAGTAGTATTAGCCTCAGCGGATTCATTTTTTCAGTTGTTGATGCTTTTGATTTCAAAGACCTCTGGCAAAAGAAATAGATCCGGGGTTGTTCAATGGTTCGTCTAGCTCAAGACTTGTTGCAGGCATAGGAGCCATATGTCGGTCCGTAAAACCCTCGTTCTCGCCCGGCCTGCCGTCAACAGTGGATCAGCCGTTAGCCGTTTACTGATCCTTTAGCGGTTTGATGGAGAACACTTCCGCTCCTAAGGATGATCTTCGCTCCTCCGACTAGTGCGGTGGCCTTTGCAAGATTGATTTTCGGGACCGCAGTTCGCGACCAAAGTGAAGGACCAACTAGACCCAGTCAATAGATGGCCTTAACGCGCGTAGTATATGCCTATGCGTGGCGGTACACAAGTGTGATATTCGTTCTGGCTTACATTGATGACAGTCATCTAAGCCTCGGTCAAATAATGTCCGTCGACTGGTTGTTCACTGTTAAACGCATCGTGGTGTAAGCCGCAGCTTTCCAACGTGTTCTAGTTGCCGATTAGGCCTTCGGCAGCTTATGGATAGCCGGATCTTCATATATTGGAAGCCAGCAATACGACCGCTTGCCCTATCGAGGCACCTTAACGACGGTGCTGTGCTCGGTATGAGTACCATTTAGGCTCTGGGGCATGTCGCCAGTGTGATGTATGGTGTCAATAAGCACATGTATCCATGATTCTTACCAGGAACAGGTGGTAACATTTGTGCATCAGTAGTGAGTATTGTAGATTGTAGATTGCACGACCTTGTGGGAAAGATGGGCGCAAGATGAGATGCGTTTAGTTGAAACTTCCGATGTATTTGCCGAATAGTCAGGCGATACCACCGGCTGAGCTCACGATTCACAAAATAATGAATAGAAACATCTGCATACTCATGATCCTGTCAATTCCAGTCAGAGTCTTGCGCAGCGACAAGCGACAAAGAAGAATGGACGCGATATTGTTCCAATGCAGTCAAATCCAACAGTAGCAGGTGCTGCCGGGTTTCTGATTTCGGCTGACCATCAATCGTATTCTATATTAGTCTGAATTATAAGACATTGACCTTCCGCAGCAGTAGTGGCGGGTTTTAAGTTGGACGCCGTCCCGCGGATCTGCACAGCGATTACGAAGATCTGCGTCCTGATCTACGGCGCTCCCTAGATCGCCTCCTGTGCAGATGAGCACTTTGGCGTAGTAAGCATGGATTTCGAAGACCGCGTATCAGTGTTATCTTTTAGTTGTTGAAGAATGAAGGGATTTTGGTGCTTGTATGCAGGCTCTGCAAAGAAAACGCGGTGCGACGAAAGTGGCGCGACTCCTCGTCAGCCTCCAACTCTGCATGCCTTGCCTCTCAACATATGTATCGCCTCGGTGGATCACAGATCTGTAATATGTGGCGGTCCGCTATTGCGTACATTGAGTACGTTCGCACCATCGTCTATGGTAAGAGTAGAAGGTGTCATCGTGTTTCCGATCAGCAGACGCCATGCGCAGAATCGCCAACGTACCTCTATAGTAGCTCAGCTATTTGTCAACGGATCATTCTATTGGCATTGTTACACTATCTATCTTTTCCGTCTTTCCCTTCATCCATTCTCTCCTACACAATATGCATAGCATCCACCCTGCGTCTCACTCCTTCCATTTCCCACCCCACCCCTTCCTCGCCCTCCTGTCTCGCGTCTCCCCGAACTCATTATTGCTCCCATAAAATTTCCTTGGCCAAATATTTAGCCCAATCTTCTCACCCTCACCAACCGGCAACCCTGCATGAATCAACCTCCTATCTCCCTCCCCCTTCTCATTCAAATTGACCCAAAACACCGCATTTCCCTGAATTGGTTTGAACTTGATGCCTTGCGTCTCATCGCCCATGGCCCCTCTCGCAACCTTGTCTCCGTACCAATTCTCAATCTCCTCATCGCTTGCGAGATTCTCGGTACTTGTGCCCGTTGGCTCCACTCGTGGGAAGTACGTATACCCGTCCGTGCAATTATCGCGTAGGAATACGAAGAAGGAGGCTGCGCGGTTGAAGAGACGGCCACTGCCGTCATTCATGACTTGGTGCTCTGGCCAGAAGTCTGTGTGCAAGTCATACTTTTGAGACGGGAAGTAGCGCACTAGCTGAGGAATGCTGAATGGTTCGTGAGGAAGAAGCATGCTGCCCATGAATCGGCGGGCGCGTGAGATAATGCAGGATACGAGCGGATGGTCGAGATCGAGCGGTGCGGATTGCGATGTGCGGCCTGAGACGAGGGTGTTGGGTCCGTGGGAGCGTGAGATGAAGGATGAAGCAAAGTCTGGTGAGCTATAAAGAAATGCTTAGTTAGAACTTCATACTGGAGGTTGGTTGGTGTAGGAGTACCCAATTTTAATGAGCTCTTCGGCTTCGAGGGAGGAGGTGAAGTTATTGATGTAGACGACCAGTGGGTCTAGCGAGATCATTTGACTAGTGTACTGGTGTACCTCACATGCCTTCAGTAGGTCTTCTGGGCTTAGCTTGGCATCGCCATTTGTCTCATCACCATCCTGCTCCAGCGAAGGAAGCCATATTCGGAGTTGTTCCGGAAGATACGTTTGGAGGATGGGTTGAAGGCGTTGCTGAAGATTGTCCGACCAGTATATGGGAAGTGAAAGAGGCACGACGATGAAGAGCAAGAAAGCAGCGATATTGAGTACGGGCTAAGGCCATTGTAAGTGTAACTCTCCTAAGTATGCTCTTCAAGACTTGCAATTACAGATTTCGACTTGGACTTAGTTCTCAACAATGATTTTGAGACCTTGGTCTGCGCTTCATTGACTTTCGCCATCTCGGTGCTCGAGCAGGTCTTGCGATCAAGGGCACATATCAAAGTACATGAGTTAGAAAAATGCTATCGGGAGCATAATCCTCGCAACCAGTTTTTCCGTAGTACCCAATCCCTTGCTCGGACGTTGCCCTATGAGATGCCTATCGATAATTCACATCAGATGATGCGTGCACCATGCATGCTATTGAATCAGAAACTGTGGCACACAGAGTGTACTATGCTTCCATATTAGGCTGTGCGGGGTCCAAGCAGTAGATGCAGGGTCAAGTGTCTGGGGTAATATCCGGATAGGACAATCCATGCTTAAGGTATATTGGAGCCGTTATACTACCGGTCCGATCTGCCAAGGTTATTGCAACTAAAATGTGTGAGAAACTGGTGTTGAATGTAGAATGCTGTTTTAAAGGATGTGTTATTTGATTCTTCACGGCCACTACCTTCGGTGGCCACTACGTTGGACAATGAAAAAGTCGCCAGTTGTTACTCAATGAACGCCCTCTCCGTACATCTCCCAATGCTTTCCATGTGCTCTGTTTGCCAGGCGCTACGATGCAAACTATTTCTCTAGCAGCCATCCAGCAAAGCAGGCAAACAAAACATCAGCATAGAATATAGCAAAACCAAAGTCTGACATTTCAGTGTGATAAAATGTGGTCACAAAACACAAAACGTGTAGCGCCGAAGTCAGAAATGTGCCTGTGATATTGGTTAACAGTGAACATAGTGGGTGATTAATAGTGAGGGCAAACCTTGTGATGGTGTTAGACTAGACCTCCTCTGGAGTATCGTCCTCGGCAGACTCGACCGGAAAGAGAGCATCTTTGCTGTCGGACTCTTCAGACCCATCCTTAGCCTTGGCTTACATGAGTCAGTAATGTACATATTGACGAAGATGTCAATGTTCACTCACCCTTTTCCTTGGCAGCTGCCTTGCCACGACCCTTCTTCTTGGGAGAAGAATCCCCATCAACGTCTTGCTTTTTGGCGACACGCTTGCGAGGAGTCTTCGTGGGAGTAGGATCACCATTCTCATCGGTAGTTGTAGCCTTCTTTGGCCGGCCGGCCTTCTTGGGGGTGGTGGGGACAACGCCATCAGCTGGAGGACCAGTGTTCAGCTTGGCTTTGATCTTGGCCCAAGCATTGCTAGCGGAGCGGGGGTTGGACATGCCAGCGAACTTGGCGAGCTTCTCGTAGTCAATCTACATAAGTCAGCAAGCCGCAATGGAAAGAGTCGTATGTTGAGGTATGGAATGCTCACATCTGGAGGACCGGTCTTCAGCGACTGCATAGCCCAACCGAGCATCAAGAGCTCTCGTTCAGTGAATGCGGGGCCAGTGCTGGCAGAAGTTGGAGCAGCGGTGTCAGACATGGTGCTGTTTGGTTGATGGATGTGGTGTAGATTGCAGAAGGACGCGACGAGTGGGAAGGTTGGGGTGATGAGAGTAAAGAAAAGTCCAGGTGGGAGGCAGACCGTTGATATATGTATGTGCGGACGCCCACGCTAGCGCCGTGATGCAGGAATGACAAGTGAAGGTGAGTGCGGGAGAATGCCTTAAAATGTAAAATGGCGGCCGATGAGCTCACAGCACAACTTCACTTGAATGCCTGACCGATGATCCAATTACAGCAGCGCATCGAAATCCATGAAGCGGTTCGTTTGCATCAAATTTACGCGCCTGATATGGAGATGAAGTAGTAAAGGTGACTTTAACATGACAGTCCTGCCCTCCCGCCGAGTGTCATGAGAGAAAAACCCAGTGGTGATACGACTAAGAAGATACGAAAATCAAGTAGGATGATCCGCTGTAACAAACTCAACGGTGGTCCAGGAATTTGCAACTACAATACTGTATGTTCTGAATATATGCACGATACTTCAGCAAACTCACCATGAAATTTTGCCCTACCGGCATATTGGTGTAGAGATAGACAGCTCCCAAATCAGTAACCACAGTATTTTCCTTGCGGCATTTTCCTCCTTGTCCTTTTTGACTGAAGTACTTCCAACACCCTGAACATGCTCCATATCTTCTTTGTACTCCTGCTGCACCTTTCTACGCTTGCCTTCCGATTTCTGTAACTCTTTAGCCATTTTCTCGGGCTTCTTAGCTTCGTTCTCCCTTAATTTGACTTCTTCTTTTCGAAGTTTCTCCATATCCTTGTCATAGTCGCCGCGCAACTTGTTCAATTTCTTATGTCTACTTTCATGTGCTTTTGTCCGCTTCTTCAGGATGCTCGCCTCTTCCTTTGAGCGCTGGCGTTCTGAAGCGGTTGCATTCATCTTATTAAAAAAAAGTTTTGGTTTACATTCGGGTCGTGTTCAGGGGTCAACTCCAGTAGCCCAGTCCAATGTGCCAGTGCCGTCAATCTCTGCTGCTGCCCCGACATTTGAGTGCTGAGGCTTTCCATTGGAGCAAGAAGCGGTATATCTTTCGCAACTTTGCCCTCGGCGTTTAAGATGGGTATTTCTGCCACTTTGGCCACGACTTCCAACTTCACTATGTCGACCCTCAAACCACGCGGTGCGAATATCTCTTTGTTTGCTTTCTTGGGTAATAGCTCGCTGCGTCCTTTGCTCATGGCGTATGCTCCTACTTCGGCTGCAGCATTCACAGAAGCACCCACGATCTGGGCGGTTACGAGAGGGGCTTGTCCTACAATGGTGCCTACCGGGCTAAGGGCGCTCACAGGAGGGCTGACGACCATGATATGATTAAGCTCATCGAGAAATGAAAGGAACACCAAAGAGGAAATATCAAAGGTTTCAAGGCCAAGAGGATAGGCTCGGAGGAATGGCGATCCTAGAGCTGGGCCCGTGGCTGGTATGGCGATTGGTTGATGTTGGTTGGAGCCCAAAGGGGAATGCAGAGACGAAGATGGAATCGTTGAAATAGTGGTCATGATCAAGACAATGAGGATATTTGAGTAATTGAAACATTTCAGCAGCACTTCCATTTTTGTTGGTTTTCAAGTATAATATCTATGCTGGACTTTTCATGCACTACGCGGCAAGTAGTCGCTCAGTTAACCGTAATAGGGGAAAATGCTGTTGCTCATTGCGAGGCAATGAAAATAAGGATTGGTTCGGCACTGCGCCACCGCTAACGAAGCGACGCCGCATGTCAGCTCCAAGGCCGAGGGCCTTATCTGTCAGGGCTGTGTGGGTGCACGCAGTGTTGCTGTGAAAGGTGAATGAATACATCGAGTGAAAGTATGGCTTTGAGGAAGGAGCGTTCGATATGCATTTATCCAGCTCCCCACCAACAGAGAGCGACGCAACTAACATATTACATCCCATCCAGGAATTGACGAAGTGAGATAATTATAAGGTTGGTGGGGGTGAAGTAAAGGAAGCAGAAGGTCAGGCGCGCCGAGATGGGGGTTTTCGTGCATGACTCGCGCAATTGGCCAGAGGTCGAGCACATTGAGGGGCACGGCCTTGCTGTCGACTACCACCAAGACAACCCAAACAGTCCCACCTATTGTCCAATCGCCGCCTCAAACCAGCACAACACCATGGCAGACCCTATAGACAGCGCTCTGTGAGCTTCATTCCCGCCCGCCGCAAATGCCGCACAGCTAATTCACCCCCTAGCGACCTCCTCCGCCGCCTGAACCCAAAAGACGTCAAGCGCAATGTCGACAGCATTATATCGCTGAACCCCTCCCTCGAAGAAGATCTCCTCGAATCCGTCGACATCCCCCTTACCGTCAAGAAATGCTCCAAAACGAAGCGCGACTTTTTGTGCTGCGACTACAACCGCGATGGCGACAGCTGGCGGAGTCCGTGGAGCAATGAGTTCGAGCCGCCAATCGAGGAGGGCATTACGCCAAGTGACCGCACGCGCAAGATGGAGATCAAGGCCAACGAGGCATTTGACGTGTATAGGGAGCTGTAAGCTTTAGTGCTGTAACGGTCATGGTGTAGGATGCTGACACGTGCAGCTATTTCGAGGGCGGCATATCTAGTGTCTATCTGTGGGACATGGACGATGGATTTGCAGGCTGTGTGCTGCTCAAAAAGGGTAACCTTAGCTCTCCACTACAGCTTGCTTCGTCGCTCACATGAACAGCCGTATCACCCACATCGTCTAGCTCGGGCAGTTGGGATAGCATCCACGTCTTTGATGCCCAAGATCGCGCTCGTACTGCACATTACAAACTCACATCCACTGTCATACTCTCTCTAGGTTCTACAAGCGAAGCTCTTGGCGGCCTCGACCTTTCTGGCAACATGGTCCGCCAGGTCGAAGCCGATATGGCTGTGGAAGATGATACCTCACATGTTGCTAACATTGGCAAGATGGTCGAGGACATGGAACTTAAGATGCGAAATCTACTGCAGGAAGTTTATTTCGGAAAGGCCAAGGATGTCGTAGGAGATTTAAGGAGTATGTTCTTACTGTAGACTTGGACGGACGGTTTGCGCTAACTTTGTGACTAGGTATTCCGTCGCTAAGTCAGACAAATAAAGACAGGGCAACACAGAGGGAGATGATTGACAGTATGGGAAGGTAACTCTCGTTCCAGTTGCGTTTAGTGAGACTACACAATTGCCGAATAAAATACCATAACTTCGGGGCTGATAACCCATTTTGTTCACACACCCTACTGCAGACATTGGCCGTTAGTTTCTCTGCACGAACGGGCCGTGTTCAGCTTAAATATCCGTAGGGTCCCCTTGAGGTGGCGTTTTGGGCTACCGTTCAGAACATATCGCCAGTAGATATCGGTGCTTTCGGCGATTTTCCGACCTGCCTATTTCTCAACAGCCGGTGACTGGCTAGAACATGACAGGCTTACAACCCCAGTGACCTCAGATTTCGGTCTTCAATGGGTGCTATCTTACCTGCATATTGGAATATGCAAATCCCACGGAAACGAAAGCGAATCCGCTTAATGGCTGTGTTATCGTCTTCCTTGTTGCTACAAGCATCCTGGAGCACCTTCACAACGACGCTGATCGCAGACTCGAGGCCCCTACATGTGACTGTCTCCTACGCTAGCAGTTGCACAGGAACTATAGTCGCGGTTGTAAGTCCGCTGTGCAGCCGAAGCAGCTATAGAATAGCCAATATGCTATGAAAGTCTCGCCCTATCGAATAGGCTGGACCAAACTAATGGGGCCTTACCCTACCTTTATTTTGGGTTCTAAACTCTAAGAAGTACTTCAGTTTGTCATAGGAGCCTCTTTGTTTACTTCAATTTGAACTGTATTCTTTAGATAAAACACGTAGTACAAGAATAACCTGAAGCTGATAACAAAAAAAAATGATGAAGCACCCAACAAGACACGGAAGTGGGGGCCGGGGAGGTGGTGCTCAGCTTCATCATTGCATGACACTAATGCCCAGTCCTGGTAACGGCACAAGAGCTGACGTACCCTTTCCGTTGTTTGATGCAGTGATACGCAACTGAAGCATGACCGTACCCCACCACCGAGGCATCCAGAGCTTTGTAGGCCAGACATGGCCATCCCTGAGAGAATATAGATATATTTTTGTTAGTATGTGAACAACTAGCGTCTACCTAGGTGTAGATCAAACTGAGAACTCCAAGATAGAGTCCCACAAGATTCCAGAATAAGCGTATATTTGAACGCCCAAAGCCTTGAACAACCCACCCAGGGTATTAAAAATACAGATACATTTCCCCAAACACCATTTCCTTTGTCATAAGCACCCCTCTACTTACGAACTCTTTGACCTACTAGCTCCACGTCCCCTAAATCTCTGTTCAAGCTCCTCTATCCTGTCGTCTTGCTCTTCTAGTATGTGCCGTAACTTGGCAATCATCTGAGATTGCGAGCGAATAATGTCGAGTTGCGACGCCATGGTTTGTTGTTGCACAGTCATAGTTTGTGCATCGGCAGCTATGATAGAATCATACAGTTCAATGATGCTAGACTGCTGTTCCTGGGGAGCCGAGAGAGAATAAGGCGGTGGCGGCCGTGGGTTTTGATTCTGACCAGGGCCCTGCTGTGATTTATTTGGCTGGTGAGCCGCTTTAGGAAGACTCGGTACATTGGGGGCTAAAATGCGAGGCATCATCAGCTTGACGGACGGCTAAAGCAGCGTAGCCACTAGAAACCATGTACTCACGATTTGCTGGGCGATTTGGTTCTACAGCATCGCGCTGTCCAACTCGTCTGCGAGGCGTTGGTGTACCTTGGCCCTTGACCTGTACCTGCATTGCCGCGACACGGTAGACATGGTAATTGATGTACAAGAACACAAACCCAGCCACCCTCACCGAGCGCAACAGTAGCGCGCTAAACACGACATAGGCTATGAATCTCGCTGCGTCGGGCATCGTTGCGAGCGGTCCACTGTGTTCATCAGAGAGGGAGAGGTTGTCAAAGATATCACTGCCAGCCTGACACCATCATTCTTATAATCAGGAGCTGGACGAGGTTCTCGAGATGTGTGGGGTGGCTGAGCAGGCTATTGGTGAGCCAGGATGGGGTGGAAACCGGCGTTCACGCGGTGTGCTCATGTGTCCAGATCAAGCCTCCGATTGGCTCATGCAAGGGATCTACTTGAACACACCACACCATCATGACTTCTGATCGTGGGCACATTTCTTGCTTTGCTTTATTGATAATCTGCGCTTTGCTTTGACTGAGCGCACCTTTTCGAACCGACCGCGGGCTGGGCCGGCACTTGGGCTGTGGAAACGAGATTAGTGACTTTCAAAATTGTGGTTTCTAGTGCGGAGCGTGGCGCGAGGTAACCGATAGCGGTGTTTGGCGATGGACATGGGCAGCGAGGGCCGGCGCGTTTCGTCAATAACAAGCTAGTTTTATGAATATCATGCACTATTATTACATTGACGACAGAGTAAACGAGAAGATACGCAGCATGCGTATTCCGCCCAGCCATGGCGGTCATCGGAACAGGGTATCACAACAAAATTGCAAATAGAGTACTTTTTACACTAGCTCCTTTGTCTGTGCCCGGATATGCCTCTTCCCGTCGTCGTAAATGTCTCGATCTCTTGAATGCACCGAGTTCACATCCACCTTTGTTGTGACGGCAATGCCTCCCAGGCCGCTGAATCCACCGCTCTTGTCGTTCAGCCTCGTTATGCTCTCTGAACTATTTTTGCCTAGATTTGGTGAACTCCTGCCAGAGGAAGGCCCGGTGGTATTGTCGACTTCTTTCTTTGCGCCGATGGTTGTCAGCATGTATGCGTCACTTGCAGCTCCATATGGGACGCCATCCCCCGTTTTATTCGATTCGAGAGAAGCGTAGTTTTTGGAGACGGAACGATGGCCCGAGCCCTGCCCATACGGTTTTGAGTAATAGTTTGGGTCGGTATTTTTGCGAGAGCCATGACCGTATGTAGACCCAAGGACGGTGCGGAAAAGGGGCTTCAGAGCTGGTAAGCTACCAGCGATGATGGCAATGTTGCATTCGACGACTGTCCAGATGGTAAGGTTGCGCGAGTCCCATAACCAGTCTCCCGAGCGTCCGTAGGTGGTTATGTATGTCAATTTGACAATTGCGGCGGCTGTAGCGAAGGAACCCAGGCCAAAAATGGCAAGGAGTGAGAACTTTTGACGACGGTTCATCTGGACGTTCCAGAGCATAGGCACCTATAATTATTAGACAAAGCATGGTTTATCGCCTCTTGGTAGAAAACCTACAGGTATACCAATTGAGAACGCAAAATCCGTGACAATATTTAGCGCTTGGTTGGCATAGCTAAGGGCCTTCAGCGTGAAGGACGTCCAGCATGTTCCTTTGACAGTTTGATCCCATTGCACTCGAAGGTCTGTGCATTGAAACATAATAGTAAAGAAGCACCCAATTGTGTAGAATGACATGAATGCTAGAGTACACTCAGTGGTGGTAATACAAGTTACTGGAGAAGTTCAGACTTACCCATGATGCCAATAATAAGCTTTCTGTAAAAAGGCTGAACTGCAATACGAAGGAGGAACAGGCCTACAGATACCTTGACCAAGCATATGGCAAAGAGGTACAGCGGCTGGGTAATGAAGTTAAGTTTAAGAGCGACACCAATATGGGTCGGTGGCAAGATGTACTCCATATGCTTTCCAGCACCATAGTAGACTTCTGGAATGATGATGCATTGCCCTGCAATACACTGTATACATGTTAAATTTGGTAAGGTGGCACTCTTTTCGGGTCACATACTAGAGCCATCGTCGAGACCATCACATAGTCCTGCATAAAAGTCAATGCCAAGCTCACGATATCTTCCAAGAAGAACTTACATCCCACCCGACATTTCTTATCATCCGAAGTCTCACGTATAGCCTCGTAATGACAGTTAACAGGGCGAAAATAGTCACCGTTAACGTGGTACCCAGAATTGTTGGTCCTTGGTTCTCATTCGGGCGGAATGGTATTGGCGGCGACCCTTGACGCTCTGTCAAAGTATGCATTGTAGATTCTGCTGAGCTGCCCTGCAAAGATCGTTCCTGATTGTGGATCGGTGCAAGTCAAGTATATAATTGCCCAAAGGATAGATCTGCCCCATGCATACGAGTCCCTAGGCTCTGGAGAAGTGGACCCCTTTCCGGAAGCTCTGATGCGACATGAGATGCTCGAGATGCGTGCCGCTGAGCATGACACGCATACATGGCGTCTCAGGGTTTTATCCATTTCAGGGTTTAGCCACCAGCCGCCACCATGAACCGAGTGTGCCGCCAATAAGAGCGAATTAGCATCAATTATTACCTTTTCGTTCCATGCACCGTCCGCGGCCCAATTTAACCGTGCGAGGTAGAGAAAGAGGGGCAAGGTGCGTTTTGGAGGCGACGAGGCTGGGTTCCGTTCCTGTAAAGGATCAGATTTGGTCATAGATCAAGGCCATCACATCGTTAGTTCGCTGTAGTCACGTATAGGGTTTCGGACTCCATCTCTGTTTTGTTCTGACTTGCTAGAACACTCACGCAAGGACGGACTCCAAGAAACATGTACCTAGCATACTAAGCACATGCAGGTTTTATCACGAGGTACACCAAGTGCTACGTTTACGGACTTGGAGAAGTTAATTACGGCCCTGGACCATTGGAATAGCCGTACCAACTAGAAAGCGTGACATTTGCGATACAGCACAGCACAGCACCCTGCTTCCCCAATTAGTTTGGGATGGCCTAGAATTGGCTCTGCGCTGTGGGCCCGGTGGAGGATACTAATGCGTTAGGATACCGACACGGATTTCCCCTGCAAAATTCAAAGGATTTAGTTTACGTGATGTACATAATGCTTGAGGAAATAAGGGCCGATGGTACACGAACTACACTTCGTTCCAGGCATTGGGAATTCGGTGCTAAAGCATAGACAAGGTACATGAGTGGCCGACTGAGGGACGAGCCGTCTGCGAATCATGAACTAGGTGGAGCTAGGGAACGGGGCGCTAATACGATGGTAGGCTAATAACGCCTCCCACTCTCCCAAGCCCAGCACCTGTCGGAAGCTCCGGCACGTGTCAATGAGGGTACGGAGGTGCCTTTCAAAAGTCTTTGCCCACGCCAAGACACGAAAAAGCCACATTTCTAGGTTAGGTAGTCCAGTGATTGTGACCACATAGTGCGATCTTGCCCTCAAGTCGTGATGCAAAGGCAACAACTATGTCTCGCGTATTAATATTGTAATTAGGCGCCATATAGAGATAAGAAATGGCTAGAGAGCTATTAAAAATTCAGCAAATTGAGAGGTAGAAGACTTTCATATTGTGTGCCAAGATTGTGGCTTTTTTTGGCGTGGGTAAGAACTTTTGGAAGGCTCCTCCGTACCGGCAGATGCTATGGACAACGTGGAAATAGGATTCGGGCCGAGGAAGATAAGCCGGAGCAGATGCACATGTGAAGGTCAATCTGGTACCTGCTATCGAGATTGTTGCTCAATCCAAAGAGAGATATCACCTATTTAAAATATGGCAATCATTGTGGGGACAAAACTTGCAAGCGTGGAGCACAATCGATCGGTGGTGATCAGTGGTGATGATCGATTGCAAGTGGGTTGCACCACTCCCGATCTAGAACTCTAGCATCCGAAGGCACTATTCAATAGTGGACACTGTCGTAGCCTCCCAAAAGCAAACGTACCCAGCCTCTCACTGGCAATCCTCGTTCACTCTGCTCGCTTACCTTTTGCCACTGCCGAAAATCGGGTAATTCAGCCAGGTGGCATCCCTGAATGCACGCAGTGGCGCAACGACGTTTTCGCTTTCACGAAGCGAAAGTTTCCTCGACTTTGAGCTGGCTATTAACCGAGTTCAGCACCTAATGTTTAGTCAATCTATTGAGGTAGGCGATTGCCTATCTACTACGGAGGAGCCTTTCAAAAGTTCTTACCCACGCCAAAAAAAAAGCCACAATCTTGGCACACAATATGAAAGTCTTCTACCTCTTAATTTGCTGAATTTTCAATAGCTCTCTAGCCATTTCTTATCTCTATATGGCGCCTAATTACAATATTAATACGCGAGACATAGTTGTTGCCTTTGCATCACGACTTGAGGGCAAGATCGCACTATGTGGTCACAATCACTGGACTACCTAACCTAGAAATGTGGCTTTTTCGTGTCTTGGCGTGGGCAAAGACTTTTGAAAGGCACCTCCGTAGTATACCTCCTAATTATGTCCGCATTATGAGACTTGCAGGGTACTGTTGCGGCGAGGGCATAGTGGCCTATCTCAGTTGTTTGTCCGTGCTGACTTTTGCTGCCCTTGACCCGACCAGCATAGGGTTTTAGCCGACTCCGCACGCGGCACGGTAATATGCATCCTACAGTTCATTTCTTCTCTTTCCTTCTACTAAACGTGGGTCCTTGGCTTAGACGAGGCGAAAAGCTGCCACGAGGCAACACGAGCTCTAGTGAAGATTCTTCGAGAAGACTACAAAAGCAATATTTTGGTCTGGACCTTTTGGGATCTGGAGAATTGAACGCTGACTTTTTGCCGCTACCACCACGTGGTCCGGGATGTCTCCTGTTACCGACTGCTCGGACGTTCCAAATGATACGGGGGCGATCCTGTTTATCTTGGTTGCGCGCCCCACTTTCCGATCTCACATCATGTTCTGGTTGTTTCTGGTTTGCACCTTTGATGCTTGCCAAAGACCGAAATAGCAATGATTGACGTTGACATCGTTGTATGACTCGAAGTCTCCATGAGAGATCCAGCTACCCATCTTTCCCGTAGCCGAGACGTTCCTGCCTATGGGAAGCCTTCTGTGTGGACGCCATAGGATGCCATGTTTACACAAGAGGGGGCATTGACGGCTGTCCTGGCTAGTGGGATTCACGCGTCGGCACGATTGATCCGAGGCCCTGATAGGCCAGAGACTGAACTCCTGCATCAAAGTGCGCGGCACTGCCTCGCTTGCATACTAGCTCATCCATTTAGTCGCGGCCATCAAGGGTTTTGCTGACGGGGGAATACGATCCATCCGACCCATACCGAGGGTCCTGTGGTGCCCGTCATGTAAGTATTATTGGATTTAGGCCATGAACACCTCTTCTAGCCTTGATATGCTTTAGCAATTTGGAAAACCTAGGCCGCTCGGACTTCAAGATGGGACCAGCTGTCGTGCACCACACTTATTCTGATCAATCTCCTAATAGACAAGCCCACCAGGGGTCCCGCCACAGAACGCGGCAGTGAAGAAATGCTCGCCAACCGAAGGAGTGTTCTACGGTGATCCCTTCATTTATATGCTGATGGTTCCCGCCATCAGCCTGGAAGTACCTTTACACTTCAGCCGGTGTTTTAAAGCCAGCCTCCTGCATTCCTTCAAACCTTCCGGTTGTAACTCGTAACTTTCACTCCTCTCCTGTCATTCGCTAGACGGCAAAATGCGTTTTAGCTCTTCCGTGGCGATCACTGTGGCGGCTGCCTCGCTTTCCAACGCGCTGCCAGCCCCTCAAGAAGCCGCATCAAGTACAATCCCAGCATCAGCATTGCCCACCACGCCTGCCACAGATACTTCAGAAGCCACCGATCAGATAGCTCAGCTTCTACAGTTTGCTCAGCAACAAGTAAACTCAACCCTCCAAGACAATGCCTCCAAGCGAGCTCCTTGCAACATCTACACCATTGCTGTACGCCGCGAATGGGGTGCTCTTTCGAAGCCGGAACGCAAAGCCTATATTGATGCTGTCCTCTGCCTCCAATCAAAGACTACAAAGACGCCTTCCACCCTCATACCTGGAGCAAAATCACGATTCGACGACTGGGTAGGCACTCACATCGCCCAGACTCCAAACATCCATTACACGGGCACCTTCCTCTCTTGGCATCGCTATTTCACGTGGCAATACGAGCAAGCCCTGCGCAACGAATGTGGCTACAAGGGCTACCAACCCTACTGGGATTGGGCCAAGACTGCTAAGTCTGGTCTTGAGAATTCACCTATGCTCGATGGCTCTGACACTTCAATGTCTGGCAATGGCGAGTTCATTCCAGGTGGAGGAAGCGTTAACCTCGGTGGTGCTGCAAACGGCTTGCCTGACCTCTTCATCCCTGCTGGTACTGGAGGTGGCTGTGTGAAGAGTGGCCCCTTCAAAGACATGAAAGTCAACCTGGGTCCAGTTGCCCTTGGTTTGACTAATGGATCTACCATTGGTAACGGCGATGGTCTCGGATATAACCCAAGGTGCTTGAAGCGTGACTTGACCGACTACTCCAACCAAAAGTTCGCTAATGCACCCGCCATTGTGAGCCTACTTCTCACGACCAAGGACATTTGGAGCTTCCAGATGGAGATGCAAGGTGTTCCCGGCTCCGGCCTCATTGGTGTACATGGCGGTGGTATGTTTTCCCCCCACAAGCAACTTGAGAGCTTTCACATTCTAACATAGTAATAGGTCATTACTCTATGGGTGGCGATCCTGGTCGTGACCTCTTCACATCCCCTGGTGATCCTCTGTTCTACCTTCACCACGGTGGTATTGACCGCGCCTGGTGGATCTGGCAGCAGTTGGACCGCAAGACTCGCACAGGTCCCAAGGGTGTTTCAGGCACTGGCACTTTCATGAATCAGCCACCCTCCGCCAACACAACACTTGACACTATAATTGACCTTGGATATGCTGCGGGCCCCCCAGTCAAGGTACAGGATCTGATGAGCACAACTGAAGGGCCACTGTGCTACATCTACGCATAATGTCTTGCTCCCTAATTCAATTGTTTATACTTATTTACTTCTTTTAATAGAAATGATAGATCATGAACGTAAATACGGTTATTTCTTTGCATTACGTTTTTGTCCGAATTGTACATGGAACAAGTTTACGTAATTTGCAAGTGTCTAGGTGCAGTGGAGCCTTCAATGATGACAAGTTCTAATCACTTCTTGTAGTGCTTGGTAAGAAATCTCGGCGTTGGTTTTGTGGAAAGTGAAACGAGGACAATTCAAGAGAGTACATGGGGGTTATTCACAGTCGAATGGTGTTCTCCGTTACGCCCACTTCAATAAAACCTTGTGAATCCTTCCGCTGAATGCAATATACGATTTCGCTCTGCTGTTTTGTGAAATCTAACCCTATGAGGGTTAAAACATAAAACTGCCGTTACAAAAATGCATTGAGCTCGAAACTTGTTCTTCATGGGGGCGTAGAATTAGCCATCCTATCCCCAGAGTAATGTCGTCGACATGTATGGTCCGTCATTCACTATAGTAGTGCTTGTCTAATATGCAATACGTACTGTCGAAAATATCACCAATTTTATTTCTACAGTGCTGATCTTGCAGGTAGTATTATATTAATTCTCCATACTGTTTAATAATTTGCGGATATTCATATAATAAGAGTACACAGGACCTGAACATTATCACTTGTTGGATTGAAAAACAATTCAAGTACCAAGAGATTGGCATCTGCCCTTCCTGTTACTTTTCAAACAAATCAACCTAATCCATTATTAAATATCCAATCTTCTTGATTAAGAAGAGAGTTCACGGGGTAAAACGTCGATGACCCTACCCCGGTATGGATTCCCCAAGAATAATATAATAGCACTGACTCGGTACAGGAGATGAGAGAATGGTGCTACCAGTCTAATATTCCCTATCAGGTCGCATGGAATTGGCCGTTTTAGTAGCGCAACATACGAAGTATTTTTACGTCTGCATGATCGCCTATGTTAAGGTGAGCCACCTCGTGCACTTGTTCTTCCCAGCGGCATAAATGTACTTCGTATCTAATTACCTCCTCTGCAGAAATAATGTACGGAGTATTTAATTAAGAAAAGGGGTTTTTTTTTTAAACTAAAGTAATTGACTACAAAACAGTTATTTGGGATACCCACAGTGGTTTTCTTCAACTTAATCTAGTGGATGGTGATAGACTCGTTTTTCAAGACGGCCACCAGCACCAGCGCAATATTAACACCCACTAACAAAAAGCACCAACCTCATAATATAGAAAGGAGAACTAGGTAATCACCTGTATTCTATGCCTACGTGCTACTTAGGTAGTGATAAAATAGGTAGTTGGTTTTGGTTGAGGAAGTTGCAGTGCAGCTTACGGCCTCTAGTTAGCGTTCGGTGCAACCTTGCACCGGTGGTCCAGTCCGCAACCAACCAGGTATACCAATCATATTAGCCGCACGCTACTCATCCCGCCCGTATGCTAATACATCCGAGCATCCAGACCTCCTCTTCTACTCATCTATTGAATTCACTCTCAGGACGACACTCCACTTCAACACCATACCAGATATCACATAATCTCCAAAACAGAAATGGCCCACCAAAACCGCCTGGCTAATACGCACGTCCTCGTCTTTGGCGGGACATCAGGCATCGGCTTCGGCATAGCCAATATGGCGCTTTCCAACGGTGCCCATGTAACAATCTCTGGCTCCGGCCAGCCAAAAGTCGACGAAAAGGTGGAAAAACTCCGCTCGTTCTATCCCGACCTTCCCGCCTCAAATGTTGCCGGCTTCGCATGCAATTTGCTCGACAAAGAAAACATGGAGGCGAACATCAAGAGCGTTTTGCAAAAGGCAACGCAGAATAGCAAGAAGAAGATCGACCATATTGCATTTACATCGGGTGACAATGTGACGTTTCCGAAGATCAGCGAAGTCACTATTGAAAATGTGTTGCATGGTTTTACCGTTCGATTTCTTGCGCCATCGATCCTGGCAAAATTGCTTGCCACGGGCGAATACATGCCGCTTACCACCAAGTCGTCGCTGACACTTACCGGCGGGACAAATACGTACCGCCCGTTTCCGGGGTGGACGTATGCGGCGGCTTGGATGGGCGCTGTTGATGGGCTGGTGAGAGGTCTTGCGGTTGACATGAGGCCGTTGAGGGTGAATCTGGTTGTGCCTGGTGCTATCCAGACTGAATTGTTGCAGGGTACGCTGGATAAGATTGGGGAAGAAGGGTCGAACAAAATGAAGAGGGATAATGCCTTGACGGGAACATTCGAACAGCCAGAGGACATTGCGGAAGCATATGGATATCTGATGAAAGATCAGTTTGCCACGGGGTCATTTGTCTCTTGCGATGGCGGGAGGTTACTTGTTACGCAAGGCCCTTCGAAATAGTTACTTTACCTCCCCGCTGGCTCAGGGGAAACCGGGACGTTTATTTATTTATTTTATTTTTTTTCGATTCGTGGTTTGGAACGCTATCGCTTGGCGCCAAATTTTGTGTGCAAACTTTGGAATATCCAACTCGGTATTATGTCGTCTACTTTCACCTGCATTGAAAACATTGCTTGACCTACTTTTTTTTTTTTTTTTTTTTTTTTTGGGCGGACGCTATCGTTTTAATATATATATATATATATATACATACATACGTACATAAAACCTAGACTCATTTCCCCCCCCCCAAAGATATCAATCAATAGCACATCACCACCCTCCATCTGACCTCGTTGTTGACATACAACCACTTTGAGTAAAATTTAAGTTTGGCCTTGGGAACATTGATGTGTACATCTGGTAGCTACAGATGAATCCCTACTTCCCACAAGATCAACCAAATCGGGTGTTCAGCCTATTGCTCATTGACGACATCCTCGTGATATCAGAAAAGTAGCCAGACATTGCATTTCATCTTTCGATTCATGATTCAGGGGATGGTCATCGTGTGTATATCTGGAATGCCTGGCAATAAGGCTCGACGATGATGCAGCGAGTTTGGACCGTCCTATCGAGCACTAACGGACTTTTTTTTTTTTTTTTTTTTTTTTTTCGAATGCAAAATCACAAGATCCACGCTACTGAAAGGCCTTGGTGATCTATTATTATTACCTATTACAAAATATGAGTCTAGCAACTAAATATAACGTATTGACGCATGCCGCACCACTTCTCCCTATCTTCAGTCTCGGCCCTTAGCAGCGTATGTAGCCTGGGCGGACGGAAGTATCCGCTAAGCCTACTACTCGGATGCGCTGCTTAAACTCTTCGTGCTTGGCCTCTTTCCTGTGCTTCTTCCATGCGCCGTGGGTATCCCTTGCTCTATCTATTATGTGTAAATGAGATCTTTGATTCTTTGGGCGAGTATTTGGCGAGACTGGGGGGCATGAGGTATTCGATTCTGGCAGACCTAATGGCGTTGGGTCTGTGAATGCAATAGAGTTGCTGCAGGTTGCTGCCGTAGGTATTATTGACGCTTGCGTACACTCTCGAGGACGGGATAGCCACCTGGTCTCTACTGAGTATGTGTCAAAATCGGGGGAGCTGTGTGAGGTTTCTGGCGGTAGGGAAATACTAAGAGGCCTTGAGCTATTTGACTGCGGAGTTGAAGTCATATGTATTTCGTGCTTGAGTGCAGAACCGCTAGAAACGCATATCTTCGCCCGGGGACTCTTAAACGTGTTAGGCATTAAAAGAGGGGTATTTTGGAGCTTAGGACCAAGTGGTCCAAGGCTTGTCCTCTGGGTTGATATCCAAGGAGTCTTCGGTTGATATGGAGCTTTGTATATATCTCCGAGAAGGTTGGGTGTAGACCGACTAGCCAAAGTACCATCGCGGCCCCTTCTCCAGCACAACGGGTTTGGTATCAATTCATAATCGTTGAGTGCGGGGCTACGTGCAGCTTGGCAGGCCTTATTGTGCGTCGCTTCTACATTTCTATAGTTGCTTTGGCGCACTTGGCCCAGGACGGAAGGGCGACTTTCGCGATATTGATCTGCAAGAATGCTGTGATAATCTTGTGAGACGCTGAGATGCTCTAGTCTCTCGTTTATATCGTAGTCAAAGGAGGACTCTTCGAGTTGGGTACTTGCGTGATTTAGTGATCGGGAAATCCTACTTCGCACCGATAAATTAGAGCAGGAATCATTCCTGGGTTGAACAGAATCTTGTGGGCCTAGCCAAGGTTCCCCACCCCATTGGTGATCTTCAGATAACTCTATGCCTAGTGAAGCGAAATTCTTTCGTTTCATGTGCAGCTTGGACTGGTGATTAGATAGGAATGAAGGTCTACTAGCTGTCGGCTTATCTACACTTCTCATACCATGGTACTGCGCAGTGCTTAGGTCGGGACCAGAAAGGACTGATAGCGAATTGTGGATGATTGGGATGCCTGGGGTGTGACTCCGAATGTTGGACAGAAACGAGGTCTGCCTTTTTTGGTTTTGTGTATTTGAATCAAGCCACTCAATAGGTGCTTTCCTGGAAGAGGTATTCTCCGATGAATCTCCATGTGCCGCTGGTATTGGAGGTAAAGGCTTGTCTCTATTAAATTTTGACTTTAGGGAGCGGTTGCGAATGATTTTGATCGATCTGGAGCGAATAGGTCGTTCCATTCCTCTCAATGAGGAGACCCATAAGAAGCGATGCTGGGTTCCAGACGTGCACTCTCGTTTGTTGCTCATTCCTCAGATTTCCTGGTTAGCAAAACAGAGAGAAAACGTTCATGCTTAGAAGTTATCCTACAAACCATCTGAACAAAGAAACCCCTCTGCACATTATTGCGCATGGTTAGTTACGGAAGCAGGAACGCGTAGAGTCTCCCCCCCCCTCCCCCCCCGGATTTAGGACAAAGACAGGCGTTTGATCGTGCCTTTGAGAAGAGTTATTAAACACGGCGCCCAACACTGATTCACAATGGAAACCATGGTGACGGTGGACTTGATAGCCATCATTGCTCAATAACGGCCATTTGATGTCTATGTCAATGAAATTTGCATGAAGAGCAGTGCTTGTTGAACGCCGTCAGGTGTGCATTCGGTACAACGTTAGAATCGGCTCCACCAATTTGGAGAGGGTACCTATGGAAGCCACCTCGCCTTGAAGAGGAGATTAGGGCAAGCAGATTTCACTTCAATCACTCAGGGAATGTAGATTCTGTAACCTCTAACAGACACATAGTCATGTTGGTAGGTCTAGTTTTATTGTGCGATCTCTGCTGGCATATTTTGCTGGATTGGCTTGTGTGATATTGTACCCCTGCGTGGACGCGGCACATATTCTGGCTTGTTCAAGCCATGTGGTTTGTCGGCATGGTTGCTGGTCCGTTACTAGGCGCTGGCTTTGCGCAAGGCGTCTCCCGATGGACCAACTTGCCTTTCCTAGGCCTTGGCTTTGCCTTTGTCGATATTCCTTCGATTGAGCGCGTGGTACGGTGGCTGCCTAAACAAAATATGAAAGGCCGACTGCAGTGGTTTGATATTTTTCTTGGACCTATAATCGGTCTTTTGATTCTTATCACCAAGGAAGTTTCGACCGCCAGGACTTATGGCGTACCTCTTTTCTATTTTTCGTCGATGTAGTCTGTATTGCAGGCTTCGTGGTCTATGTGAGTTGTACCCATTCACTCGTTCCTCGATAATGAGGGTCAACCCAGATACTATTCCCTGTATCACTATGTCCATTGATAGTAGTATGATGCGATGTAATTAATTGTAAACTTCGGGGCAGGCAGGCACTACTATCACGATTATCGACCTGTGTTGCGTGCTCAGTCGAGCTCATTGGGCGCTCGTGACATTGTAATTTTTAGTTTAGCCGATGGTATTGTTCATTACAACCTGTTCATCTGAGAGCATGGTGTGATAGTGAGTGCGAATCCCTTGCCCAGCCATGGTCACATTCCGACCGAAAGGTCGCCCCGTGGCATCGGTGCGGTAAGACGCTGTAAAATGAATCGACTCTCATTACTTGGTTATTGAGCGCACGAAAGTGGCTGCCACATCCAAGTTGAGATTCAGACTGCCATTAAGCAGGAGCGTGTCACATCTGACCAGGGCGCATTGTGAAACGAGCCGTTGGCAGCCAGTGCAAGGGTAGGAGGCGCTGTGACGGGACGGGAGTCCTTGCATAATGACGAACATGACGACGACGTTGCCATCGCGATGCTTTTCGGGCTTGCTTGCAATGATCTGTCTGCAAGACACTGTATAGGAATGTGCAAGGTGCACGCTGGGGCACATTATGTCATATATATGGATAGCCTGGCACGGTGTCCAACTAAGGTAGCCGATGGCGCGTTACAAGTGGAGCAGACAAAGATTGATCCCAAGCCGTTTTGCTCGCCTAAGGCTTCCAAACAGCCAAAGTCTCGGGTAGCGTGGCGGAGAGACGAGGCGCTGGTTGCGATGTGCGCACGGCAGGCACTGGGAAGTTGCCAGCGTTGGTTGTTGGCGACAAAGACCTTGCTCTTGGTGACGAGAAGCGAGGTTGCGATGAGGGCCATGGATGGGGGCCTTGTTACACAGCCCGCATGGACTCGGTGCGGTGCTGCCCCAGCCACGATGGCGATGGGTGCGCAACGCAAGGCCGGCTTGGTGGGACGTCCGCCAGGGGACAAGTGGTCGGATAAAGGCACCGGGCCCGGGCACGGCAACCATCAATCGCGCAGCTCTTCTTTTTGCCATTGGTGGCAGCCCAGCAATTGGGCAGCCAGCGCCTGAGCGGCCGCACAGGAGAATTGAGCAGCAGCATTCGTCTGGTTGTTCGAATTGCGCTGCTGCTGGCGTGGGAGCCGCGTCGAATCGTTCGCCGCCGTTGGCCGCGCACAGACAGGCCAGCCACTAGCGCACAGCCAGCGGCCAATCAGCAGCGCCGCGGCCCAGCTCTACCCCCAGCTCCAACCCCAGCTCATCACCGGGAAAGACACAAACCCGTCCGGTGCCCCCGCCGCTCCCAGCGACTTTCCCCTTGGACGCGAGCTGCACCTGTCTGGCAACCTTCACCGCGAGGCCATCCCGCCCAACTGCCACACTGCTACACAGCGCATTCCTCACCACAGTCATTCGTTTCAGGCCACCCCAATTCACCGTGGCTTTGGTTGCCAAGCACGCGCATCACCTGTCTGCCGGCAGCCCTCGTCCCGCGACGCCATCAACCCGCGGCAACCCTCAGAAAATAATCGGCGGCCAAGCAGAGACCCAACCCTCGTGGTCGTGGCTTCCCGACTCGCAAAGTAGCCTGGAGCACTTGCCAATTCACCGGCCAGCGCCTGCCGTCGACCCGTTCGCTGCCTGCACACCCTCCGCCCCGGTCATGACCGTCACCTCATAACGAAACCCACCCCCCGTCGCCGCGCTAAACACCACCGTCACCGCCGCACCCCCATTCTTCCACCCACAACCGTCGCCCACCGACACCATGAGGGAACCCTTCGCTTCCCTGCTGGCCACGGGCGCCGGCAGAATGGCGCTTTCGCTGCTGCTCGCCTCAGCGCCTCACCTGGCCGCCGCCTTCACCTTCAGGCAGGTTCCGTCGCCCAATCTGAAGATCGACGACCTTGGCCGGGTGGCCTTTGCCGGAGACTTCGATGCCATATCACTCTACGAGTACGAAGGCCAGACCCAGGAAACCCCGAGCCGTAACGGCACATTACTCTCGCGATATCCTAATGGCGTCTTCGCGTCCATCAACACCACCGATGCCGACATCAAGGCAATGTGCAGTCTCAAAATCAACGGCACCGAGCGTATTGTCTTTGCTGGCAATTTCACCGGCGTCGGCAACATGCCCACTCCCGGTGGTATCGCCCTCCTCAACACGACTGACGGCAAAGTGCAAGCACTGAAGGGTCTGGAGGGAACCGTCAACACCTTGTATTGCGACAAAAGTGCCGGCCAGGTCTATGTCGGCGGCCTATTCAACGCAAAAGTGGTCAACTTCTCCAGCAATGCCATAATCTGGAATAATGGCTGGCAGGAATTGCCCTTCTTCGGCTTCAACAAGGCCGTTCACTCTATTGTAAAAGCCGCTAATGGCAATATCATCTTTGGGGGAGAGTTTAATGGTCTCGGCAGTGGCAATGCGACAGTGGCTTCAGAGAACGCCACCCAAATCATCCCTATTAGTACTGCGAATATCTCGGCTCAAACAAATTCTGGGCGACCAGGTTTCACCGACCCCAAGGTCATTGCCTGCAAAAGTGACTTCGCGACTGGGGGCGCGGGTCAGACCTGGTTGCTCGCCGACAAGGTTCCTGGCTTCTGGAAAGCCGACTTTGGGTTTGGCTTCGAGCCGACTAAACTGAAGCTGTATAACACGGACTTTGAAGGCCGCGGCACCAAGACTTGGCGATTTACTGCGCTTCCAGACGGAGGCATCATGAACATGTCCTACATTGATCCTTCCAACGGCCAGCGAGCCTTCTGTGACGCTAGGTGCCCTCTTCCACAAGGCAACAAGACTGCCCAGGACTTCACCTTCATTAATGTTGTAGGAATGAACGCCTTCAGAATCGATGTATCCGATTGGTATGGGTCTGGCGCTGGACTCAACGGCATTCAGCTGTTCCAAGATGCCATGTACTCGTATGCCATCGATGATTTCAACGAGCCGTCGAATTGCGGTTCTTCTACCGGTAGATCGGAAGCTACCAAAACTGGCAACTGGCAAGTCACGCCATCGCATAACAGCTTTTCCCAGTACTTCACCACCGTCCTGCAAGGAAATCCTATTGACCCCAGAACCGCATCCGTTGAATTTCACCCTGATATCAAGCAATCCGGAAACTACTCAGTCACCATATTCACACCTGGATGTCAAGGCGATGGAACTTGTGGCACCCGTGGTCGTGTGAACGTGACCGCGAATATGGCACGGGACAACAATAAATCGACAATACTTTGGCAGACGAATAACTTCGACAAATACGATGAAGTGTACAATGGATTCATCGATGCGACCAGCGGCTTTCGGCCAAGTGTTGTCCTTCGGCCAGACTCTGGCCAAGGTCCGTCACCGTTGACTGTCGTGGCGCAGAGGGTTCAATTCAAATTGCTCAAGGCCACATCAGGAAATATCAATGGCCTTTTTGAATACAAGCCAGGCCAGAAACCAGAGGAGAGTAATTTTGCCAGCTCCGTCATCAATGCTGCTGGCACAAGCTTGGAACCACGGGACAGGGCCCTCGTCACTAGCCTCGCTACGGACAACCAGAATCTCTATGTTGCCGGTAGCTTCTCCAATAGAGATGGTCGCAACAATATCTTTTCTGTAGGCCGGGACGCCACCGGCCCTTCCGCTCTCCCCAATGGTGGATTGAACAGTCAGGTCATAACACTGTACCAAAATGACACCACGCTCTACGTTGGTGGTAACTTCACTAACACCGGAGAGAACAACATGCAAGGGCTAAACGGAGTAGCAGCCCTAGTTAACAATCAATGGCGACCACTCGGCGCTGGTGTCGATGGTGTCGTCTTGTATCTTGTACCATTCTCGCTCAACATTACTGTCAACCGACCGGAACAAGTATTGGCTGTGAGTGGATTTTTCAACCGTGTCAATGGTTTCGATAAAAACCCTGCCACCGATGTTCAAGATTTTGCAGTCTGGGTTCCATCTCGTGGCAACTGGCTCCACAATCTACAATTCTTCTCACTAGCCATGTCAGGTCGGCTGATGACATTTGCCGACGTCCCTGGAAGTGATCGTTGGTTCGGCGGTTCTGTCTCATCAGGTGCCCTTCTTGCCAGCGGCACTGCTGAGTTGCAGAACAATGACCGCTTGTCACTTGAAGCATTCCCAATCAATGTACGAGCTCAGCAAGCGCGGCCCATGTCACGCAAACGAGCAATCCTACAGGGTCAGAACATGAACACCACGGGAATCCGCACCGGTAGGTTCTACAATGAGAATGGTAATAACAAGACTATTCTCGCTGGCCACTTTGCAACCATTGGAGCCGACGGCCAGAACATCACCAATGTCGTCATCATCGACGGAAATAACTCTGATAAGATCTCCGGCTTTAGCGAACAGTTAGACAGCAACTCGACATTCACCGCGCTCGCTGTCCAAGATAATATACTATATGCTGGCGGCAAAGTCACCGGACGACTTGATAACAACCGCATTGCAGGTCTCGTTGCTTATGATCTTGGTAGTAACAAGTTTGCATCTATCCAACCACCTCCACTCCAAGGCATAAACATCACCGTCAATGCCATCTCCCCTCGGCCAAAGTCCAAGGACATCTACGTAGCTGGCAAATTTCAGTCTGCCGGTGCCTTGAGCTGCCCAGCTCTCTGCATCTGGAATACCGACCGCAATCAGTGGGCAAGTCCAGGCAACGGCTTTGGTGGCGAGGTGTCTTCCTTGATCTGGGTCGGAGACAACAAGCTTTATGTTGCCGGAAACCTCACGTCCGGAGATAATCAAACGAAAATCTTCTCCTTTGACTCATCCAGTAACCAGTTTACAATGCTTCCAGGTGCCAGCGATCTTCCAGGTCCAGTCAACACACTGACCATTGCCACTGGCAATGGAAACGAACTCTGGGCCGCAGGTCAAAGCAGCGACGGTACCGCATATCTCTCGCGCTTTGATGGTCAGAAGTGGATGGCAGTCGATAAGGCGCTGTTCGGCCCAAATACCGACATTCGTGGCATTCAGGTTCTAAGCCTGTCAGAGAGACACAGTCAATCGAATCTGATCGACCAGGGCCAGGATCTTTTGCTTATGGGGCAAATCAACATCGCTAAATTTGGTACTGTGTCTGGTGCTCTCTTCAACGGCACTAACCTCGTTCCGTTCCTTCTCGCGACCAAGGGTGCCGATGGCCAAACCACGGATGGTAGCCTATCATCAATTTTCGTTGAGAACCCCAACTCATTCTTCATGCAGTCTAGTAAGTTTTTAACACTTCCTTCTTTCTCCCCGTGATGGAAAATCAGGCTAACCAATGTCTAGGGAAGCATCTCGCACTTTGGGCTATTGTCCTCATTGGTCTTGCCATTGCTCTAGTACTCACCTTCCTGCTGGTTGTAACCGGCATCATTCTCGAATGGTACCGCAAGAAATCGAAAGGCTACGCTCCCGCCCCACAATCATATCCCGACAGGCTTGGCAATATTGACCGTGTCCCGCCCGAGCAACTCTTTGGGACCTTGTCAGGCCCAAGAGCGCCAGCAATCTAGGCATGAGCGAAGTGCCTTTAATGATCGCATTTGACAAAGGCCCTCGCGGGCTGTGTCACTTATCAGCAATGCTGGCGATATAGTTCCGGCCCACCCGTGTCACTTGGGTCCCACTCCTTTCTCTGTTGTTATAGAATGGTGTTGGCCGATCAATGGCTATATACATTCCCAGTATCCGAACTGCTTTGAGTCAAACGAGGGAATTTGTCGAGCATTCTAAAAGCAACCCCCCCCCCCCCCCCCCTCCCCCCCAAAAAATTTTTTTTTTCAACTCCCAGGACATAAATGCTGAAATGGATTACCGAATCCATTATACCCTAGCATGTATTGTCGCTCCTTTTGTGTGCCTCCCGCAAATCGGTTTCCAAGTGGTGTCATGGTCTTTTCTTCTGAGGATTCTGGATACACGTCCGTGTCGTCGCACATGATACCAACTCCCGAAGGTGGTGGTAGCAGCAGTTCGTTTCTTTTTCTTCTTGATGCTTCGGTTTTCAGGGCCCTGTTTGATACCACTGGTGCGCTCTCTATAGCCCAGTTTTTTTTTTCCTATTTCCACAAGATACCTGTAATCTGTTTCTCATTGTGTACAAATGGCGTGTCTTGTTCGCTGAGTGAGTGTGTCTAGACCATAGACGACACGCTATTTAATGTGTGCTGCGCTCCATGTGAGTAAAATCGTAATTGTCTGGTCGAGTAGGGAAAAGAGGCTGCGTGCTAGCCGCGCGCTGAGGTGAAGGAAGAGAGAGATGGAGAGTAGTGTAAATATTTACAGACAGTCATTGTGAATGGAAGGAGGATAGGTGAATTAGGGGATGAGGGGGTGCATGTAGTTAGTTAAAGTGGAGTAGTAATTAAGTGATGTAAGTCACCAAGGTTCCAGCCTGCCGGGATTGATGGTGTTTGTATGTATATAGCCTTACAAGATAGGCTATATTCTTGTAAAGCGAAGCTGGGTAAGAAAGACCTCAAGACCAGTCAGGCATGACAAGTTCGTTGAGGGGCCAAATGGTAGTGAATGAGTAACGTAAGATAAGATGACCACACAACCCTTTACTTATGATGTACAAATTTAGGCACAGATTTTTAAACAAGAGCAAACTGTGATCTACTCTACTGGCTCCTTTTACATACAATCTCAAATCAAACATGTCATCTCCATCCAACCCTAGAAGCCGTTCATCGTCATTGCCCCAGCGTCTTTTCCCCCGCCTAGAATTCCAAAGCTACCATTGACTACTTACGCAATGCAGGGGTTCTCTGCTATGGCACTGGAATTGCCGACTATAGTAAAGAGAATGCCACTTTCGCCAGCAACCATGTTTGACAACGCAGATGCCGTACGTAGGGCGGGTAAAGCGATCAATAGCGAATGGGAAAGAAGTGGTTATATGTGCTCATATCGCTCGACAGACTCGACCCATTTGCTGCACGGACATCATAACATATTAGCTACGCTATGCTTGACACACACACACACACACACACACACGCCACCGATTCGATAACAGGTCATGCGTCACGCCCACATCGCAACGAACGACCTCCCCTGGGGCCTGGCGTACGAAAACATGCTCACCATCAGACACCAGTTCCGCGGCGCCGTTTTGTGGCAAAGTTGACGCAGGTTGCGTACACGCATGTACCGGCATTGTATGTCGTGTGTGCAAAGAATATGGTTATTAGTCCGGAGCTGCAGAGGTGATTATGTTAGGGTTAGTGTTGTGTTGTGTCGCTAGAGTGTGCGAATTGCCTGAATTATAGTATGTCGGGGAAGTGAGGGGGGGGGGGGGGGGGGAGCGGGTAGAGGGTTGACTGGTTCACCATGGGTATTTTTATTTTTTTGGGTTGGCACAACAAAAATACTGTAGACATAGATAGATGTTGTATAACAGCTTCTAAAATTTATTTTCGTATCCTTGACTACTAGCGAGCGTTCAGCTGTTTGTGGTGTGTGGAACCCCACAACACAACAGTTGAGGTCCCAGACTAAAGTAGACTATTGAAACTTCACATGGCATACATGATCAACTAATATTTAATACTAGCGCTGGGGTACGGAATGCCAATATTTCTGCAGTTGTATGTTCTCGCTTTTCGTTCCTGTGACTTGGTAGGCACTTTCGACGTTTGTTAAATGGCGTTATGGCGGCATTTACTTGAGCACTTGAAGAAGATACACCACAGGAAATACTTGATACGGATTTTTTTTAACATGTTTTATTTCGAGTTTGCTTTAAAAGGACTTCTGAAGATAGCTAGATTGTCGATCATATTCTCCTCAAGGATCCTAAGCCAAATGGTGTAAATGCTATGCAAGCTGGTTCAACTATTATGGTCCGGGGCTTGCTCAACCGCTCACCATCCGCCTTGGGCTGAATTCCACAGAGACCTCAGCAATGTGGTTGTCTCTCTTATCTAGCTCGTCAATGACATTCTGGATTTGCTGCTTGTCACATAAGACTTCGAGCAGTTTCAACCTAGGGAATGCCGTGAATGTTGACAGCCACCGGGCTTCACTAGGTTGATAGTACCGATAACTGATGTCTGGAGCCCTGGGATGAATGCTTGTACGAAGGTGCAATAGATTCTAATGATCGTACGGCATATTTTTGATAGGGATACAAATAGCGACCTTGGACCCAAGTCATATTATCGTCTATATCCAGCGCCACATCATAATCGAGTTTGAATTTTGTAACTTTATAAACCAAAGCGGCAGTGTCAGCGTAGGCCTGACGACAGACCTGGGGTATTTGGCAAGTTGGCACACTGTCCCGTGCTAAGACACTAATACTCCATATAACCATCTTATTCCCTATCACGGGGATTGGCACATCTCGTCGGGTATTAAAAAATGGAATAACTGTCAACACGGAGGAGCGATGAAGAACCATCTCCCAAATCTTTTCGCGCAGCTCTGGCGGCAACCGAAAGAGCCTGCTTCGAGCATTGCACCGGCTTCTGAGGCTCTAGTCAGTGGGTGTATATATAATTAGATTTGCTAAGTGTGCACTTACGCCCAAACAAGGTTCCGAGGTATCATTGAAACAACCAACCGGCCGCTCTCTCGATGGCGACGCGCCTGAGGCTGGGAAGCAGGCAAAATGAGCATTCGCAGACCCCCAATGTCTTTCATGTAGATGTTTTCAGGAAGGCTGATTTTGGACCGTTCGTGAGGTACATCTCTGCCCTGTGAAAGCCGCTCAGTGTACAAGGTAGCAGGCATAGTCCGGGCCCATAGATCCATCATCTCGGTAGTGTGTGGAGCAGTTTTCTTGGCCGGAGCCTTCGTAATTCCTTGGCCCTCTCGTGGTCCTAAGATACCAACTATCCCTTTAGCTTTCGCTCTAGCTCTCGTGAGTAGCGGATCTATCGTTTTCTGTCTGGGATTTGCCATGGATCTCGTGGTTGGGGACATCGTGGTTGATTGACTCCTGTGCAGTGAGTCGGGTAGGTGGAAGGGAGTCAACTGTGTCAGGTCAGTCTGCGTTGAATTTATGTGCTGGGGGCAGCACGTCGGGCAACTCTCGTGAATGGCGGCTGTTTAGCAGCAAGGTGAGTCAGTGCTCGACTGCAAAGGGCTGCGGCGGAGAAACAGCGAATCACAGGGCAAGCTTGCGGGACAGTGGACCACTGTTGTCCCTCTATGGCTGCGCTTGTCCAGACAGGCTGCCATGGGGGAAAGTTGTCGAGCACTAGGGGGGTCTGGTAGCCGCTTGACATGGGCTTGTCAACGGGTCTGTTAAGTTGCCATTACAATTACAGCAAGATAGTACCCCGAACGTCGGAGGTGGTCATACGTGTTCTCATTAGCAATCTTTACCCACATTCTATAGCATCAAACCATCAAACCATCAAACCCGCCAACGAACCCACTGCCATGATGACAAACACCGCCGCTGCGGCCCTCGTGCCAGCTACATGAGTGACCAAAACAGTATTGCCTGCCCCCGTGGATTGTGTGGCTTGCGTTGGTTTCCCAGTTGCACTACTGGCACCACCGCTCGTCCGACTTTGGCTTACAGGAGTACTGCTTCGAGCCGAGCTCCCTTCCGTCTCATTTCTTCCACTCTCATTGAACTGCGACCTACATACCACGATTTCAACTCTCTTACTAAGACATTCACCCAACTCTTGCCACGTTTGCCCTTTCTCGGCTACACAATCCACGGTGCATGCACCCGGGGCATGAGGAACCATGTTCTTTCCCTTGCAGCACTCATACAAGTCCCAGAAGGCATGATCGTTGACTTCACGTGCGTTGGATATCGCGCACGCGGGTTGCATGCCGAGGGGATTGTCGATAGCGAAGTTTGAAGGCTTGGCTGAAGCCACGGCGCTGGCAGAGCATGACATACCAGGCCCAAATGAGAAGATACCACTTGGGATAATGGTCGGCCTAGAAAACGAAGTGGAGGGAAGAGACGTGGAGTATGTGGTGTATGTAAACGGGGAGGAGGTTGTTGGTGCGGGTGTTGGCCTTGACATGGTGGAAGTTGCTTGCTGCATCTTTGAAAGCGTATTTATTGTAGAAGTAGAGCAATGAAGAGACTATTGCAAGATGGCTAAGAGAACAGTCTTGGATCTGAGCCGCTCGAAACTTGATAGGTCCTATGTGGTTTTAAGACTTGATTGCTAGCTAAACGAGGTTTTAACGAGCGTTGTGTGAGACCTATTACTGAGATGGGTAGAGAGGATCAGAGGCGATAGAAAAAGCGTTGCAATGGCACACGATTACGAAGCTCGTGCGTCGTATATACCGGGGTTGGCTGTCCAAAGGTAGCATGAGCCCGTTAAAATCTAAATATAGTGCAGCGATACGAATTGAGCAGGTCCCCAGTAAAATTTGAATTCTTGTTCTACGGGATTTCGAAATAGCCACAGGTGTGATATCGTGTCTAAGGGTAGGTATCAAAGGGCTTCTTAGCTCGTGCTGCGTAAGAAAGACAAGTCTAGGGATACGATCGAGAGAGAGAGAAAGGGAGCGAGGGAGAAGTGATCAACAACGCGTCTTTACGCTGAGGGGTTGATAGTCTTGCACTAACCAGTTAGCGCAACTGGTCTTCCTATTCAAGCTAGTGTTCTTGACTTCCGTCCTCTTTTGCCACTTCATAGCTCGTCACCTCGTCAACTTGTCCATAAATCTTGAACGAACAGGACATGTACCAGGGTTACACCGTCAAGGGCCCAATAGCACGTTATGGAATACATTTTAAACTATCCACATTGAGGACCATATTCCGTGCTTCGACCACAACCTGAAACTACTTTCCGACCTCGTAATGTAGACTGACTACATCAAACTAGAGTGGCCCATAGCTGTTTCCAGTATGTCCATAACAGGAAGAGCATGTATCTATCGCAAAACCTCCTGATACAAGAAAGTCAGCCTCAGCGGTGGAGATGCTCACCGGCAATGCACCACTGCTGCCGAGACGGATCGTTGGCAGCAGTCTTTTCACAGCAGAAGATAAACCAGTGGTATAGTTGAACGCGATGCTCGCAAACGCAGTATTTATTGCACCACAGGCAAAGAAAGAAAAGGCGATCTCGTGCTTTCGAACTCATGATGGTGCATGTTGAGCATGACAGAGCTGGTCCATTGTGTGCATCAATAGCACCTTAGACACTGCCACCGTGCTGAGAATCGTCACTATCCTGGATACCCTCATATTCATCAGTAGCTTGAGATAAATGTACTCCTAGCGCTATTCCTAGTCTCAGGGTCGTTAGATTAAAGTTACGCCGATGTACTTCTGGCAGAAGTTGCCCCATAGAAAGGAGAAAGTTGATGCCTTTCTGGAGTGGTCAGGCACTTGGTATATTTCCGGTTTCCTAGGGACTAGGTTCAGTAATGCTGTTACCCGCTCCATCCTCGCCTTGCTGTTATTGTTCGCAAACTTCCAGATCTTCGCTTTCTCTGTCTTCGCTACTAAGCGCTTTGCTCTCTTCATCTTCTTCATCGTCTTTGTTTATGTAGTAGTTATCCTCCAGTTCAGCCATTGTTGAGGGCCTCGAAGTGACAGGTTTTGGATGGGAAGAAGTTTTGATACACTGATGCAATGGTATATGAGATAAAGTAAGTAAATATTCCTCCAGGATACCAGGGTCTGTATATAATCGAAAAGGCAAAATACTGCTTGCTAACTAGCAGTAGCAAGCAAGGCAGAAAGTGTGACAACCTGGACGCTAACAATTTAGGCAAGTCAGGTCGTGTCATGAGGTAGATAGGAATGCTGAATTGCCCTTTACCCTATCAGAAGACCAAAATTAGTCTAGTAGAGTTGTACGTCACCTTTGTTCTTCTCAGAATCTTACAAAGTATGATCCAAGGTTAAAAGCATATTTCCTACTCTATGAACGTCAAGCACGGTTAATCTGTGGACAATAATTGGTTTTGGTAGAATCGGGTAATAGCCTCTCACAACAAGAAATTTATAAGTCAATATTTCAGCGAACATGATGCATTCATATCGTCAAAACTACATACGCTAATCTCCTACACCCCCACCCACGTCTCTCCCACACGCTTAAACCTTTGTATCATGCAACCCAACAGTACGCTCCGTGTGCACACTACTCCGCCTCAACGTCGGATCCTTATCATAATCCTGATCGAGCGCATTCATCTCATCCTCCGTCTCATTCAGATGATGGAACAGCACCCAAATCAAGCAGCCAGCGATAAAACTTGACACAGCCAGACCAACAAACATCCACTGGATCGCCGGGTCGTACAGGAGCGGGTTGAGTGCCTCGGAGATGGCGGAACCAAAGGCGTTGGTGAGTAGGAACATGGACTGCACAAAGGACTTCATGGACGGGGGCGCTTTGGTGTATGCGTATTCGAGGCCTGTGACAGAGGCGAAGATTTCGGAGATACCGATGAGCATGTACGCACCGGTTTGGGCGGCGATGTGGATGTCGTTGCCCAGGAGGACGCCGTTAACTTCGGCGGCTTTGCAGTTGGGGTGGCCGTAGCATGGGCCGGCTTTGTAGATGTAATATTGAATCACGGCGGCGTAGACCATGGCGAGAGAGGCGACCCAGAAGCCGGCGACGATGCGGTTGATGGGAGGGAAGGGGATCTTGTGTTTGCGGAGGGCAGGCATGAGGTAGCGGTCGACAAGGGGGAGGAAGACGATGATGGCGATTGGGTCGAAGTTTTGCATTAGGTCGTTGGGGATTCCGTGACCTGCCATTTGACCTGCTTGCGTGACAAAGTTATTGGAGAAGTTGCCGTATACGACCCAGTAGATGGGATAGAAGCAGAAGACCTGGCATGCAACCAGGGCACGCTTGACTTCCTCGACGAAATGGTCGTCCCAACGAAGGGTGGAGCTCCTTCCGAGAGCAGCTTGGTACGAGGGTTTGGCGGCATCCATCTTGCGGTTCTTAACCATCACCCAGAGGACGCGGAAGGCGTTGGTGATAATAGAGCCCTGTGGTGGACGGACAACGTACACCTTGCGGCCGAGAACAAGGACAAGTGTGCCGACAAGAAAGACGCAGAGACAAAGTAGGTACGCAGACCAGAAATCGACATCGCGCTCCATGTATGGCGTCGCCAATAGCGAAAGAGACCCTACGTTGATACAGAAGTAAAAGACCATCTATCCAAACAAGTCAGTGTCGTCACTTCGCAAATAATGAGACCACTTACATAAATCCTCTGAATAGTGATCGCAGGATCAATAATGACGCGCTCGCCGGTCTTGTCATCATGGCCAATAACCATCTGCCTCCTCTTATACTGATCAGCAATAAGAGGAGCAACATTCGATTTAATTCCACCAGTTCCGAGGCCAATAACGATGACAGCCACAATGAAGCCACCAAGGCCAGCACCATGATCAAGAGCAACAGGGAGAGAAGTCAAAGTCAGGACGAGAAGTCCAACTATGTAGACACCGCAGAAGATGAGGATAGTGTTGTACTTCCCCAGATACTGATCGGCAATAATGGCACCCAGAATCGGCGTAACATAGCACCAAAACTGGAAAAAGGTCGAGAGACCAGTGGCTCCCTTGTGGCCCATGCCGAGCGCACCAACACCCAGCTCTCCGCTGCGCGGGCGCGAGATGTAGTTTTGGAAAATACCAGAGGCGCCGTAGTATGTGAAGCGCTCGCAGAGTTCGACAATGGCAACCAGGAAGGCCGATTTGGGGAGAGGCTCGCCGACCTTGCGAAGCGTCTTGAGGTCCTCTTCGGTAGGCTTGATGCCACCAAGGCCATCTTCTTCTTCGACGCGAGCACCAACAGAGGCCGCAGAGCTGTTGCTGACACGAGGCTTCTCTGAGAAATCATGGCTGGCAATGGCGCCCACGCCATCGTTGTTCAGATGTGGCTGCTGAGCCCTATTTCCCACAAATTAGTCCCACCACACGGCAAGCAAGACACAATGCTTCAACTTACGCAGTCTCCGGCGCGTGCGCCATGATGTTTCAACCGGCACCAGGTCAATGTTTCCAAGAGCAGGGCTGGAAAAAACGACGCTCAGGATCAAAAAGCCCCAAACACCTGGAGAGCGCAGGCAAAAAGTGGAAACACACCTCCATATTTATCAATCTAACTCTCCGCCCAATGCAATTACCCTACAGCCTTCCTCTGGCCACCTGCGCGTTCGACTCGGCAGGTTCCCCTCTCAAGCACAAACAAGCACTGTGCTAGCGGATGTAACGTCTTGATAGACACGGGCTAAGCCTAACGCATCTAGAGCCCCGCGGCAAAGCTTTGCCTTGGCGGCTTGATAGCGCCACAGTCTACTTAATGCTGCTCTCTCCGATTCGCCGAGCTGCAATCCATCAGCAGACGACAGACGACCTGCCTCAAGCAGTGGCATGGTGTGGTGATCTTACGTGGGTACTTCCTTCAGCGTGTTGGATGAGTTGCTGGCCGAGTCACCGGGCCTTCAGCAATCTGATACGCCGGCAAGGGGCAACACCCTCACTTCGTCTACAGAGTGCATAGCGACCTTCCCACTGCATCTGGTCGAGTATATTGGCCCGTGACGTAGTCTATGCAACGCACCAGATTACACGAGCTTACAAGAAGGCCATGCTCAAAATCCCATGCCATGCCAATCGATTCGCTTTTCTCTTGAATCTAGTGCTCATCTCGTTTGAGAATCCATCGCGCTGAAAATTTGCCTCGCCGGCGTACCCCGAAACAAGTGGTCCCTTTGTTGTGCGGCGAAGTTTTGCTCTGGCGCCTCGGTTCGCAGCTATGTCGGTAGCCGGATGCCGGCGATAGTGGCTCAAAGGTCGCTCACTCACCCGTAGTGGGATCGCCAGTTGTGTGTCTGTCAGTTGTTGGTCTCGCTTGGACAGGCTTGTTTTGGAACAATTGCCACATAGCGGATGGAACATCACCATCATTCTTGACAGAACAGTTTGCTCACGTGTTGCAGCAGTCTAGTCTCTTATCACCACCGATGACATTCGCTGCATGTAGGATAGGCGAAGCGCGCGTAGCTCAAGCCGGGCCCTCTTCGTAAACTTCTGGCTATTAGTAACCGCAAACCAACCAAGCAGCTAAAATAACACCAGGACGTTCAATACCAAGTCCAGACAAGAAAGTGCCGGAAATAAGCTTAAATCGCGTAGTTGCACCGAACCTTTGTCTCCATGCTATACCCACCTACAACCCTTGCAATCTCTTAGTCTTCTGGAACTTCCATACCGAGTGTGTCCACGCCAAAGTTGGCTGATACGGGACACAAGGAGCCCCGAAGTAACAGTGTCAGCACGGCCCGTGACCCTGTAGTATCTCTGGAGTGGTAGCTATTTGGGTCTTGCAGATGACAACACGATGATAACAAATGATTGTGATTGCATTCTTTTGGTGTATGTCTGCAGAGTACGAGCGACTATCAACGACGGTTCCGCCTACGAGTGTCCGTTGATACTCCGCCGCCTATCATTGGAGGTAGCATAACTGGATTTAGAAGTCAACAAACAGGCCACCGTCCAATCCTCCAAATGCTCAAGTCAAAGACAAAGGAAAATCGCGAGCTTTGCCACACGTATGGATGCTCTACTAACACGGATATCTTACAAGGTCTACAGTGAGATACAACAACAAAAGGAAAACACATCATGAGGATGAACTACCGTTACCACATCCCTTGACACCGGGGTCGCAGCATTGCTTTGCGTTACCACAGCTGTCGGGGCACTCCAAAAGGCAAGCATCAGCGCTGCCCTTGATGCTAGGGTTGTTGCTTCTGTTGGCTCCCTCATCGCCGCTCTCGTCTGATGGCACCGCTGAATGGTCATGGCTGGCATCGAGGCAGAATTCTGGTTGAATGGTAGATGAGTGGATGCTATACTCGTGGAGACACTGGCGAATCTGGTGTGCGAGGTCCATGTATCGTGCTGAGCCCTCGCCCTTGAAATCAAAATCGACCTGAACGTGAAGCGAAGCAATGAGCTTCGTGTCGGAAAGCTGCCAGACGTGCAGATGGTGACAAGAGACGATGCCATGAAGATCAGTAATATCTTCTTTGATATCATCGATGGACAGGTTTTCTGGCACCGCTTGTAATAAAATGCGAGATGCGGCCTTGCACAGAGGGATAGCGGAGAGAAGAATGATGACGGTAATGACCAGCGAGATAGCAGGATCGCTGTAAAATCGCCAAGAGTAATCCGTGAGCCAGATGAAAAGTGCAGTCGAAATGACACCAATATTGCCCAAGGCATCACCCAAGACATGGAGGAAAACGCCACGCATGTTCAAGTCGTGAGAATGACCATGGCCACCCTTTGACTTCCGGTCTTTCGGTTGGCTGTGCTTATGGTCCTTGTGACAATCTTTCTTCTTTGGTGCATGGTCATGTGAGGCATGGCTGCTAGATTTACCTAGTAGTGGTGACTGCTCTGTTGGCGTGACTGTGACATCGTCACTATCATCTTCATCATCCGCCTCATCGTTGTCATGTAGTCTTGATGATTCGATGATGCTGTTACGGAAGGATGAGGGGTGAACATAGATCTCGTCAAGTGTAGAATATCCTCGTGACTGAGACCGATGGTGGGACTTGCCCTTCTTTCCAGAAACGGACGACCGGCGCTTGGCAGACTGTGGGGTAAGGGTGGCCTCGCTAGACCTCTGGCTTTCCGCCTCAGCTGCATGGTCGTGACTGTAGACTCCATGTTCATGCGCGTGTCCCTCCTCGGCGTGTGAGTGTTCGTCATGGCCGTGGGAGTGACCACCGTGGCTGTGTCCGTGGCTGTGTCCGTGGTCGTGGAAGAGAAACAGACCGATGATGTTCGATGCCAACCCGAACGAGCCGACAATGAGGACAAGTTTCGGGTTGGAAACTGTTTGTGGTTCGACAAACCGCTGGATGGCTTCGAGGAAGATGGTCAGACACAAGGCTACTAGGAAAACACCGTTGACGAGAGCACCGAGGGTCTCTGCGCGCTGCCAGCCATATGTATACGTCTTCGAGTTCGTTTTCTGGTTCGCAACCTTGACTGCCCACAGACCGACTAGGAGCGATATGACATCGTTGAGCTGGATTCAGTGTCAGTTACGTGATCATAACATGGGGGGGCGGGTGATAACAAACCATGTGAAACGAGTCGGCAACGAGAGCGAGAGAATGCACAGCATATCCCACGATGAGCTCAAGGAAGAAGAAAGCCGTATCGATTCCCAGCAGGATCATAATCCGCGTGGACTTGGAGAGCGCCATTCTGACGATATCGGAGCCGAAGCGGAAGTAGCGGGCTCAGTGCGCGACAAGGCAAAGGAAGTGAGTAGGGGCGTAAGAGCCCACGGGAATGAAGAGCGACGCAGTATGCGACCGCAAGTTTATAATGAAGAGCGGTGGAGGGAAGGTGTGGGTCAAAGAAGTGTGGTCGCGCTTCTCATAATACTTTTGAGCACCGGGCTCGTTTCGACGTCAGTGCCCAAGACGCTATTCCATATTCAGCTATACTTGCATCGGGTTGGCATGTGCGAACATCTACAGAAACATGCTCCACTCCCCGGTCCTAGTTTCAATATTCCAGCCGCACAGCGTAATTCACAAGCAGATCTACTGCAACATATTCGCTACTGCAGTTGATAATTCCTGCTATCCGAGTAGATTTCGAACACGTCACCCGTTTAGGTTCTACATAATTTCGCACCGCGGGGTCCAAGGTTTGGTTTTCGTGGCGTAACGGCCCTCCTAGCAACAATCATCTACATTTCGGAACGATATGTCACCAGAACGGCCTTGGATCGTACGCTGCCAAGTCGTTGAATGTTTGATCCCAGCCTCCTCGTTTTGTAAATGTGGAAAAGGACATGATAGTCCGTCAAGTCGTATGATAATTGACCAAAATTGATTTATGTAACATATACAAATTGTGTGTTATACAAAACGAAATCGATTTTTCTTTTTACTTCGTAATCATTAGGTCGTAATAATCATTGACACATAATCATCAGAATTTTGTCCTCTATCGTCCATGCCCCCTATGCTTGACCTCATTTCGCGTGATTGATGATTTCCGCATACATATCCTCCGGAATCTTTCCAGCGAAGCTCATAGCAACACCAATGATCTTCTGGGCATTGAGCGAGGGCAGATTACGCAGAATCTGATTCGGGCTTTGTTTCGGAGTCAGTACTGCATACAGACAGTATTCTGGCCAAATAGTACATACCTTGGGCTGCTTAGAATGTCCCCCCGGATGAGAACCAGCTGTGCTACTATGCACAGAATATTCAGATGCGGACCGTATGCAAATAAAAAGTCCCAGAGTTGCAGTACCTCGGGCAACGGCGGCGTACAGGCACACATGGTCAAAACCGAAGCAAAGGCATATATCCTCGCTTCCATGTGGTGCGCGACGAGGTGCGCATACAGTTTTGTGTCCACTACCTCGAGGACTCGGTCTACTAGCGCTAAACCTTTATGTACGCCCTCCATAGAACCCCTCACGTATCCTGGTAGCTCATGTGTGATAAGCTTCTCGAATCCAGTGAAGGCTTGCGTCTCGCTTCGCGATGCGTACAAGAACGGTCCACAGAGTACATTCATACCCTGCACATAGCCAATTTGCTCGGCGTCATTTGTTGTGCTTGCTTCTGTTCTCGTGCCCCCCGTCATACTGTGTCGACTCATGAAACTCGTGTCAGGGCTTCCGCCAAACTCGCTCAACGTCGGTGGAGACTGCCATCCGTTCACGCGCGCCTCGTGCGCGTCGTTGAGGCGCCAGGCGACGGCGTTGAGGACGCGTGCGATGCTATTCTGCGTCACGCGCCGTCGGAATAGAGGATCGCCTTGGAAGGTTCGAAAGGTGTCGTTTTGGATTTTGGCGTGCGCGGGAGACGCGCCTTGGCGGACGAGGTCGAGATAGGTTTTGGTGGTGAGGGGCGGGGCGTTGAGGAGGATAAGCCAGATGTAGATGCGAAGCTCAGACTGTGTTAAGAAGATATCAGCATCATGGCCTCATTGCTAAGTGGCCTAGCGGCATTGGATTGACATCAATGTGCGACTATCATGGGAAACATACCATGCCCTCACTGTTGGCGGGGATCCCCTTTGTGAGGATGGCATAGCGCATCTCTTGGAGACCTTCTTCAGGATTGCCTGAAGAGGCTCCCTTGAGTAGTAGCATATCCAGATTCGTCATTATGTCGCCGTGTTTGAAGACGGTGGTAAGGTCGCTATTACCGAGGTCATGGATCCAAGAGCCGCATAGTCTGGGGTTTCTTGGCGTTTTTTACTACTTGTAAGTCCTGGTAGTGTAGGTATCTATGGCAGATGATGACCTCATATCGTCGGGCCTTGGGGGAGAGTATGAAATACTTGCAAGAGCTGAGTTGATTATTCTAATTAATTTTCTAGAAAATCACAATAGCCTGATCTAAATTCCTAATCTTTCACATCTTACTGGCCGCTTTCAACACCTCTTTGGTCAACACCTCTCCTTTCGTTCTTACCTCACCCAATCTCCCCATACTTATTATCCTGCCAATCATCTCCTCATCCCCATGATGGCTGTTGTGCTCAAAGTCCGGCTCCTCGCCGTACGCTACCCTAGCCGCATCCACGAGAATCCTAGCCGTCATCCCAAATACCCTGAATGTCGTAAGCGAGTCTAGGGCATTCGGCTCAGGGCGGGGGTCGTCGTCTTCCGGTAGCGCATTGTAAGACGTTGGCTCTGGGCTGCCTTTAATATTTGAGCTACTTGGATTTTTGAGTAAAGTGGCGGGTGTAGAGGGAGGTCGCGGGACGTAGAAATTGTGCATGCGCCATCGCGACTCGTGCCAGTCTGTCCAACTACCTCTGTACCATTTCTCTGGTCGACCGTCCTTTTGGACTGGTGGCGGTCCTTCACCTGTCCATGCCTTTCTAAGGAAGGAGTGAAAGGGTGCAGTGAAGACGGCAGCAACTTCTTTCGGGTCGAGGCGGGGTATAAGTCTTTCTTCAACCGAGAGTTCGTTGGGAGACACCGAAGATGTTGGCGTGGATGACGACGCAGACGAAGGACACAGGAAGGCAACGCAAGGCCTTACTACCAGTTCGGTCTTGGCCAAATTGGTTGGCAGTTCACAGAGATGCTCAACCTTAAACTCTCTTAGTTTCTCTTCATCCATAGGCAGGCCAATCTCTTCAAAAGCCTCGCGCCGCGCCGTATCCCATGGTGACTCTTCGAGTGTGTCTGCCTTGCCGCCTGCAAACGCCACTTGTCCAGCATAACTATTGAGCTTTGCGCTCCTCATCGTGAGGACAACTTTGAGCTCGCCATGCCGGTCTGGAAATAAGAGTATGAGGACGGCAGCGCGTCGGGTGAGTGGACAATTATACCATTGTGTTGGTGGCGGTTTATAAGAGCGCAGGCGTGCGAGGGCTTGCTATTCACTGCTTAGCCACTTTGCCAAATCTCCAGTATGGGGGGATTGTGAGTAGCGTAGCTATATACCTACAACAGAAGATTGAGAAAGTGCCATAGTCGTAACGGCTTTGCTTTGAGCAAGCCATGCTGTTGGCCTCATGAATTGCGTGTGGGACGCAAGCTTGCCAGAGTTGGAGGGGTTGCTATCACAGACCGAGGCTATCGATAGGCGAAACTTGCTGTACTCTGTCAAAATCTCCAGTCCATTCAGAACAAAGTTGACATCAGCGCCACTTACTGAACACGCTCTTGTTCTTATAATATTCTTGCACATTAGTAGGCGAGTCTACAATGGAGTATCATGCACGTGAAGATGACAAAGCGCGGACGTGTTCAGTGACTTATCATGCAATTGTATCGCGTCTCTATATGACAGAAAACTCATGATTGTTATCATCGGTATGCGTAGCCATAATGAGATCATCCCATCATGCAAGCATGTTGTGATACATGGCAGCACATCCCCCGAGCACAGGAAAGCTGACCAAAGGTAGGAAAGGAAAAAGAGATTTCGGAAAAGAAACTTCCCGTCCACTGGACATCCGCCGCCAGCCTCTAACATCTGCAAGAAGCATTCTTTTGAAGAAACCATGTCGCACATGAAAACTGACCAACGCCTAGATGCCGCGACTCGTCCACCGCGAACTACTTTTATCGAAAACAAGGGCGTCGCCTGACCGTGCAGACGCGCTCAAATTAGGTACCACCGCCTCTATACCAGTTACGCCACCAAAATGTTCAGCGGGTAAAAAGACGTTGGTCGGAACACAGCAAGCCAAGACCCTTAGATGAGGTCAGCCACGTTCATGGGCATCTCCTCGATCTGTGTGCTGTAGAACTGCTCAATCTCGCGCATCATGCGGACATCGTCAGCGGTGACGAAGTTGATGGCCACACCCTTACGTCCGAAACGACCGCCACGACCGATGCGATGGATGTAGTTCTCGCGGTTGGCGGGCAAGTCGTAGTTGATGACGAGGGAAACCTGCTGGACATCGATACCACGGGCAAGGAGATCGGTGGCGATGAGGACACGGGAAGATCCGGAACGGAACTCCTTCATGATAACGTCACGCTGGGCCTGGTCCATGTCACCGTGCATGGCAGAAACGGTGAAGTCACGAGCAGTGAGCTTGTCGGTGAGCCAGTCGACCTTCCTACGGGTGTTGCAGAAGATGACAGCCTGGGTGATGGTGACGGTCTCGTACAAGTCGGAGAGGGTGTCGAGTTTCCAGTCCTCCTTCTCGACGGCAATGTAGAACTGCTTGATACCTTCGAGGGTAAGCTCGTCCTTCTTGACCAAGATGCGGACGGGGTCGCGCATGAACTTGGTGGTGACCTCGAGCACGTCCTGGGGCATGGTGGCGGAGAGGAGGACAACCTGGGTGGACTGGGGAAGAAGCTGGAAGATGTCGTAGATCTGCTCGGTAAAACCGCGAGACAACATCTCGTCGGCCTCGTCGAGGACAAACATCTTCATGTGGTCAGTCTTGAGGACGCGGCGCTGGATCATATCCTGGACACGACCGGGCGTGCCGACAACAACCTGGGGACCGTCCTGGAGAGCTTTCATGTCATCACGGACGCTGGTACCACCAATGCAGGCGTGGCAGGCAATGTCCATGAAGTCACCGATGGCGACAACGACCTTCTGAATCTGCTGCGCCAGCTCACGGGTGGGGGCGAGGATGAGCGCCTGGCAGGCCTTGACGTTGGAGTCGATCTTCTGGAGGGTGGAGATGGAGAAGGTGGCCGTTTTACCGGTACCTGATTGGGCCTGCGCAATGACATCGTGGCCTGGGGTCTGCGTCAGTGGGATGTCGCGGGTGCGGACGGGGCAGGAGCAAACTCACCCTTGATGACGGGCATGATGGCACGCTGCTGGATGGCGGACGGGCGCTCGAAACCATAGGCGTAGACTCCGCGCAGGAGCTCAGCCTTGAGGTTCATGTTGTCGAAGGAGTCGGTGGTCTCATCGTAGTTGGACTCGATCTGGCCTGCGCTTGTATGTTAGTCCCCCGCGTGGTGCATGGGAGGAAATCTTCGCATCAGAGCGCTCGCCGTGGCCGTCGCAGCGCAGGACGCGCAACAACAGCCGCATAGGCGGTCCAGCAGCGGCACTCACCCTCAGGCACGTCCTCGAGGCCCTTGTCAGCCATGATTGCGAGAGAAGCGCGGGCGACTACTGGTGCGGCACCGTAGTCGTTGAAAGAGCTTGGTGGGGTGAAGGCGGGGGTTATCGCTTAGATACCGCCGCGGTGTCGTGTGGGTGGAGTGGAAAAGCTAGATACCGGATTCTCTGAGCGAGAATCAAAGGCGATCTAGAAAGTGTGGTTTACTTGTAGCTGAAGTTTGGTGTGGTGGAGGGGAAGAGAGGCGGCGGCTGTGGGCGTAAGAAAGTTTTTAACAATTGCTCTCGCCTAGCGCCCCAAGGTCCCGAAGGCGCCAAGCTTTTTTTTGTGCCCAAAAAGCACATGGCAAACCCTTCTGGTTTCGCCTTCACCCTCGCCGGTCCAATACGCTGGCCGGTGACTCCTCGCCGCATCCTTCGCTTGCGTCGTGCGTTCTCTCAGCCCACGCGCATCCATTGTTCTGATTTGTCTTTGACATGGCGCCCGGCATGCTAGATCACCCCAGCATCGCCTCTGCCGAATCACCACCCTCCAAAAAAGTAAGATTCTCAGCAGAGCCAAACTTGCATTATGACGACGACGATGTGGCGATAGCGCTTCCCTCGCATCCCCTGGCCGTCAAGCCTGCCGGCAACGCCTATACGGCATCCGACAACATCAAATCACGATGCGGCTCCTTCGCTGTGCTGCCTGACGAACTGCTGAGCCACATTCTTGAGTCATTCGAAGCTGACGCTCTCGTCCGTCTGGGTAGCACTTGCCGTGCTCTGTATGCATTCACGCGGCTAGACGAGCTCTGGAGGGCTCTGTTCGTGAGGTATGTACCGAGTTGATATCTTGAGCATCCAATCACCACATCCCTAGAGTCATTCACGTAACCCCACAATTTCATTCTCAGCTGTACCATCCTTTCAATCTATACATGACTCTGTTCATTTCCCGGTCATTGCTTCAATCTCGTAAGGCGTATGACAAGATTTGGTGCGCTCGCCCAGTAAGAGTCACAGGTAGTAGTCAGAGGTAGTACTCTCGCTGTCTCTAGCATGTGCTTCTTGGCGTGTAGGACAATGGACGACACTAGCACGAGAGCAAATACCGCCTCTCTATAATGGCTTAATTATGAAATCCTGATCTTCATTCTGAAATCTGCTCTCCATGCATTGCCACATTCTCTCGAGGACTGTCTAGCTGACTCCTCTCAGCTCCCCTATCGAGGACTTTACCTGGCGTGGCACCTGGCGAGCAACCTACCTCAAGACACCTATTAAGCACATCACCTCTATTCCATGCCCCAATCTCTTCTCAGATGTCCTCTACCGGCCCTTCCAATGTGCCCACACACCCCTCCACCCCTTTGTCCAGGACATACCCAAATCCAACGAAATCGCCCGCCTCTCTGACCTCACCCCCGAAGAATATGCTTCAACATGGACCAACAAGCCCTTCATCCTCACCTCTCCCGTCAAGCAATGGCCTGTCTACGGAACCTGGACCCCAGAATACCTCCTTACCCACTACCCCGACCTCAAATTCCGCGCCGAAGCCGTCGACTGGCCGACCAAAACCTACCTCGCCTACATGCACGCCCAATCCGACGAATCCCCCCTATACATCTTCGACCGCGCCTTCGCTTCCAAAATAGACATGACGCTCTCCGGTCCCGAAGCCCACTACGCCCCACCCCCCTGCTTCGGCCCCGACCTCTTCGCCGTCCTAGGCCCCGACCGCCCGGACTGCCGCTGGCTCATCATGGGCCCCGCCCGCAGCGGCTCAACCTTCCACGTCGATCCCAACGCCACGTCCGCCTGGAATGCCGTCCTCACCGGCCACAAATACTGGCTCATGTTTCCCCCGGGCACCACACCCCCCGGCGTCATCCTCAGCCCGGACGGCTCCGAAATCACCTCCCCGCTCAGCATCGCCGAGTACCTTCTCACCTTCCACGAACTCGCGCGCGCCACCCCGGGGTGTCGCGAGGGCGTGTGTGCTGCCGGAGAGGTCTTGCATGTCCCCAGCGGCTGGTTCCACCTCGTGCTCAACATGGCTGATTCGCTCGCGCTGACCCAGAACTTCGTGCCCAGAGCTAAAGTCCCCGATGTGCTGGCTTTCCTGCGCGATAAGCGCGACGAGGTGAGCGGGTTTGGCAAGGAGGTGTGTGGGACGGCGTACGAGCTGTTTGTGGAGCGGTTGGGCGCCGAGTATCCGGAGATATTGGCGGAGGGGCTGGCGGAGGTGGAGCGGAGGGGGAAGGGTGGAAGGGGTAAATGGGAGGCGTTGACGAAGGGGGTGGACGGAGAGGAAGAAGGAGAAGGCGGATTTAGTTTTGGATTTGGGGGCGACGACGACGACGACGCTGATATACCGTGAAGAGGTGTAGTGTAATATGGGTCAAACGACGCATTGACTACGAATTGCAAGTCTGGAGTACTTATTATCTATCTATCCCGACATCGTGAGCCGAGTCTTTTCACAACACAAAAATGGCAACTCCAAAGCCTATCAAGACCCCACCGCGCCCTTGCCAAATGTCTAAAACCTCAGACCAGCCGCCTGCCTACCGTCAAAATACTCGCTCTGCGTCCCGTGCTACGAGGACGTGGCCGCCTCCGCCGCCGCCCTCGCATCCTCTTCCTTCCGCATGTCCTCGACAAACTTCTCCCATGTCTCAATCGTGCCCTGGAAGAAGTCGACATGTGCATCAGCAAAGTCGCCTAACGTGTCCTTGAACTCTACGGCCTTGATGCGCTCAAAGTCAGCCACTTCCTTGACTGTGTGCTCGTCAAAGGCCTCGGATGCTTTCTTGGAGCTCTCGACTTCACTAGTCAGACGCTCAATCTCTACTTCGAGTTTGCGCACGCGTTGGCGCCGCGCTACTTCGTGGTCGATGCCGCGGAAGTCTTCTACTTTGGAGCGTAGAAAGCCCGATGCGCCCATGCCGGCGCCTTGTTGGCTGGCCATTTGGTCGCGCTCGGCCGCTGATTTGGCGAGGTAGTCGCTCAGACTCTCAAAGTCGAGTTGCTTAGCCTCGCGTGTACGGAGCAGTGCCTTGAGCGCCTGTATATATGCATCCATGTCCCGTAAGCTGGTGAGATAGTTTTGGTCTGTTTGGTCTCGGAGTGATTTGAAGCCCTCCGAGGTGGTGGTCACTGAGGCTGCAAAGGATGTGAGGGTGCCGTCTACAGCAGGCTCCAAGAGGGTGAGCTTTTGGCATTGCGTCGCTAGCTCGGCGTAGTCTATACCCAAGTCTCCTTGCCGTCGGGCGACCTTGACCGTCACCTTCTCGACGTTGTTCAGATCCTCGGTGATTTTGTTGGCGCGCTCGCTGACTTCAATGAAGCGCTTGTCCGGCTTGTGTACCTTGGTGAAGGTGTTAACAAAGGTGTCGGCCACCGAATCTATGATACCTCCGCCCTGATCAGACCCGCTCGCAGCTCTTGAAGTGCGGCCTCGCATGTGTTGGTTCCAATCGAGAGTCTCGAGGAAGGTGATGAACAGCATGGCTCGCCGCAGCACGGGGTGGAGAGCCATGCGCTTAAGAAAGCGATGCAGCGAATGTGCGCGCCGCTGCGTAAAGTCCGGACCGAAGCGGTCTCCTCGCACGTATTCCATCTTGTGCTTGTCTGGCAGTGGCGGGACGGCGCATTGTGGATACTCTTTGGACAGCTGCTTCCATAGGAAGACAAAGTCTGTGAAGCGGCGGCGGACGGAGAATTCAGGTTTCTGGAAGGACTGGAAGTCGGACTGGAGGCATCAGGTGAGCTTGACAGCACGGCACGGGGCTGCAGCGACATGTACCAACCTTGGTGGTCACCTGATACGAGACATATTGGTTCTGGGTGCCGGCGTTTTCCCTTTGCGGGCTGTCGACGCGGGTCTCAAGCTTGCCCTCGCTGTAGTCGTCGGCCATTGCGTGTCTGCGGACGGCCAGCGGTTCTCGGCGCGAGCAGGCTTCGGCGTGTGCAATTTCCTCGCGGTCGCTGATGGAGTCGAATTCGCCGTCGTCGGCAGCGTCACCAAGGCTGTATGTGGTTGCGAGTGTTAGTGTCGGTGTTAGGAGTGCTGGAGTTAAAGTCGAGCTTGAGCTTGTGCTTGTGACGTCTGCCTCACTGGGATGCGCTAAGCCCTGCAGCGGGGCATGGCTGATACGGATGTGGTCGTACATGACTTCGTAATCTTCAATACTGCGGTTCATCTTGTGCATAGCGAGAGACGGACAGATAATTAATAGTTGCTATCGAATGCCACTCTGCAATGGGCCGGGCTGCCAATATTTACAGTGAATGAAGCAGGAAACTGCAAACCACGCCTACCAGCGTCAATTGTCAACAACGTCAACAACGCCAAATCGCTTGCCAAACTCTTCAAACAGCTTGGGCGAGATCTCGTCGCTGCTGTTGCCCTCGACCGTCCATAGCACGCCCATTTTGTCGTAGTGGTCGAGGAGAGGTGCGTTGTTCTCGTTGAAGCTCTTCAGTCGTGCCTTCCACACTTCGGGGTCATCGTCGGCCCGCCGTGTAAGGGGCTCGCCCGTGACATCGTCCTTGCCCTCGACCTTGGGCGCATTAAAGGTTGTGTTGTATACTCGCCCTGACGCCTCGTGCACCCACCGGTTACATATCCGGTCGATGATGATGTCACTAGGCGTGTTGATGTTGACCACCAGGTTGATGGGCACAATGTCGGCTAGCTGGACTGCCTGTACCGCGGTCCGGGGAAATCCATCAAGGATGAAGGAAGCCGAGGGATGCTCCGAGAAGGTGTAACGTGAGGTTCGCAGTCCGGAGGGGACAATGACCGAGTCGACAGTCATGTCTTCCATGGCGACTGAGCTGGAATAGACAGCATATGGCCGCAGAGCGCTGTCTCGTATCCAACCGCGTGTTGTGAGTTCGTTGACAATTAGTCGCAATATCATCGTGTCTGGCACTAGTGCGCCGGATTTCATCTTGTGTTCGGCCTGGATACCTGCATCATGTTGGAAAATGGCTTGGTAGCGAGAGCGATGAAAAGGAACGTACCCAGCGGCGTCCGCTCCCTAACATTTTTCCGGAGCAGGTCGCCAGAACTGATTGACGAGAGATCAGGGAACCGCTTCATCAGGCGCTCGCTCTGCGTGCCCTTGCCGACTCCTGGTGCGCCGACCAGAATTATGCGCGCCGCCCTCGACAGACTGGGAGCAGCCATGGCAGCTATGTATGATATGGCTCGTAGCAGCTAGTAAAAATATGCGCTCAGGGTACAGTCAAAATAGCAGTGCAATCGTTCGTTAGTCCGGGCCTCCGCAGTCGGCTGTCACTAGGAAATGTCCATGGTGAAAATGACCAAAATGTGGGTAGAAAATACAGTTAGGCACAGCAAGGGAAGGAATGGAGAATATCAGGCTTGGCGCATGCAGACGGTCTGGAAGGAGGAGGAATGGCTGAGGGCGGGAGGTGAGTGGGATGGCCAGCGTGATGGCTAGTCGTCGACCTCAATCCGGGATTCTCCATCTTTCGGAGACAGATCAGGGCAGCGTGATGGCCCACGGCGTGCTCGGCAATAACCGGCTAAACCTTGCAGCCCCTCGCTCTGTCATCCACACGCGGGACCCCTGGCCTGGCTCTGGATTGTGTGTGCCTGGCCCGCAGAGGACAGCGCAAAACGCCAAACCCCGTCTCGCCGTGAACGGCTTCTTGCGTCAGCGCAGTCACTTCGCCAGCAAACCGTCCCTCTTCTTTTGTCTTTCGTCTTTCTTCCTCCCTCGCACCAATTCCTTGCCATCCGCCTTCTACTTGCTGACTTCGCACCCTTCGCCGCCCCATACGTCACTCCTGAAAAGGCTTTGCCCAGGCAGCCATGTATGCCACTAGAGCTGCCTCCCGGGCAGCGCCCGCAGTCTTCAGGGCAGGCGTACGAACGTCAATACGCCCCCATAGACCCGTGCAAAGGCACCTCCCAGCCGTGTCCATCCTCATTCCTCTCCGGGCGCTGCAAACCGAGTCGACGTCATCGCCACAAAACTTTCCGCCTCCTGGCTTCGATGCCAAGCAAGCTAGCAAACCACTCCCCAGGCAGGAGCAAACGAAGCAGCAGCAGCAGCCGCAGCCGCCCAAGAAGGAATCTACCCCGCTTGAGAAAGACACCATCGTCCCCAAGGCGGGCCCAACCGCCCACCCCAAGACAGTCGCGCAGGATGCCCAAACGCTGATAGAACTGGCCAAGGAGAAGGCCGATGTCGATACTTCGGCCGAGAAGAAGGCGCTGGCAAAGAAGGAGGAGGACAAGACCAAGCTGACCCTCGGCCAGAAGATCAAGAAGGAGCTGCTGCACTACTGGGACGGCACCAAACTGCTCGTCGCCGAGGTGCGCATCAGCTCCAAGCTGGCTTTGAAAATGGCTGCTGGCTACGAGCTTACTCGACGAGAGCGTCGACAGCTACAGCGTACCGTGCAGGATCTCGGACGCTTGATCCCTTTTCTTCCCTTTGTCATTGTTCCTTTTGCAGAATTGCTGCTCCCCGTAGCCTTGAAGCTCTTCCCCAACATGCTTCCCTCCACTTTCGAGGGCCAGTCATCCAAAGACATGAAAGCCAAGACCCTCCGCGCCACCCGGAAAGACGTCAGCGACTTCCTCCGCCAGACCTTGAAGGAGACAGGTCTGCCAATCTCGGCCGAAAACGCAAAGAAGGAGGAGTTCTCGGCTTTCTTCCGCAAGGTATGCTGCATAATTTCGACCTCTACCCATCTTACTCACCTATTAACAGGTCCGAATGACTGGCGAAAAGCCTTCTGCTGAAGACATTATCAAGGTGTGCAAGATCTTCAAGGACGACCTGACCCTGGACAATCTTTCCAGACCCCAGCTTGTCTCCATTTGCCGATACATGAACATCCCCTCGTTCGGCACAGACAACATTCTCCGCTACCAGGTCCGAGTTCGCATGCGCCAGATCAAGCGCGATGATAGGTCCATTGCATATGAAGGCATCGACTCACTCTCCGTCCCAGAGCTCCAGACCGCATGCGCAAGCCGCGGCCTACGCACTTATGGTGTCTCACCTGCCCGATTACGGGATGACCTCAGTTCTTGGCTCGATCTCCGTCTCAAGCACGGAGTGCCATCTACTCTCCTAGTCCTTGCCAACGCATTTGTCTACGCGCAAGGCAAGGAGGCAGAGATGACCTCTCAGATTGAGGCACTTGAGGCAGTTTTGTCAAGCATTCCTGAGGAATTGTACCACGAGATTGAGCTCGAGGTACATACTGCCGAAGGCGCGGCCACCAACAAGCAGCGTCTCGAAGTCCTCAAGGAACAGCAAGAGCTTATCGAGGAGGAAAACTTGCAAACCTCCACGGAACACAAAGCTGCGTCTTCTCCCAAGGATCACGAAGACATTGACGAAGACGACAAGCCAAAGCACTCTACCGAAGAATCCAAAGAAGCCAAGGAGGCCAAAGAAGCGGAAAGCAGCGAGGCTGAAGCCAGCACTGGCGGCTTGACCGGCGGAAGCGCCGAACAAACCGAACAAGACGAGCGGGCACGAAAAGGCGAAAATGCCCAGGAAGAAAAGCCCGCTCCGAAGAAGGAGTGAGGAAAAGCCACCACCGTCATTAAAACTTTCCTTTTATTCTGTTTCAACCAACTTTGTTTCAATAGATATGAACTGGACTCCATTCTGTGAGTATCCCCGGAGGTAGGGATGGATGTGTATAGAAAATACCCGGCTCGTGGGCAGGTGGTGGGCTGCGTGCCACCTAGACTATGTACATTATATACAATGTGAAAATACGTGTAAATATACATGATGAATTTGCAAATGTGAATTCATCTCGGCTAAAACCTTGTTCACCTATGGGACATGGAGGTGGTGAATATGTAGAGCTGAAGTAAATCCATGTCGATTGAATTTCTACAACTGCCACTCTGGATGATGATGATACGGAACTAAACGACATTCCCCTCCCACGCAAATCATGTAATGTAAGCCTCTCCCACCACCCAAACGCCACGCAATGCAACCCAAAAACCCACCTACACCTTCCACCGCTCCACCCCATCCGCAACCCACCTCCCCTCAAACCTCTCCCTCAACACCCTCAACCGCGAGAAAAACACATCATCATCCACGTACGCGCCCTTGAGCCACCGCTCCCCCTTGGTCGGATCAAACGCCCGTCTCGCATGCAACACGCGCCGATTATCAAAAACCACACACTCACCCTCCTCCAGCCTGTACTCGAACAAATTCTCCTCGCTACTCAGCAGCTGCTCATACGCATGACTCGCAGCGACAAAAGCGCGCAGCGAACTAGCGTTGCTAGAGCCGATGCGGGCCTCGAAGGGGGCTTGAAAGGGGGGACTCCAGTTTACGCGGCGCAGAGCCAGGTTGGTGTGTTCGGGCTCGGCGTAGCGGGGCGCGGGGAAGAGGTCGATGACGGGGCGGGTAAAGTGGTAGTGGTGCGCGGCATGGTGGTAGTGGTATGTGACCGGGAAGGTGCAGAGGGAGCGGAAGTGGGTGGCGGACTGGCGGTGCAGCTGGTGGGCGGCGTGGAAGCTGTCGCTGAAGAAGGATTCGCCGCCGGGAGTGCGGGCGCGCAGCGAGTGCAGGAGCTGGAGGTGGGGTGGGTTGGACGTGTACAGGAGGTCCATGTGGAGGCCGAGGAATTGCGGCGTGTACGCAATGTTTTCGGCCTGCGGCTTGGAGCGGACGTCCCAGGTGCGGCCGTAGAAGGTGTCTTTGAGAGTGCCGATGCGGGAGGCGAGGGCGACGACGGATTGCTCGGATTCGGGCACGTTTTTGAGGAAGAGGAGGCCGTATTGGTGGAGGTGGGTGAGGGCGTCGAAGAGCGTTTCGTCTTGCGTCATGTAGGCGGCGTAGTCAATCCATTTGTTGTTTTTGGTGATTTTTTGCTTGTCCCAGAGAATGCGGTCGTCGGTTCGGACGCCGCCTCTGAGTTCGACTTCGGTGTTGAGGGCTCGTCGTAGCCAGTCGATTGAGTGTCGGGTGCGGTGCTCTGGGCCGTAGCCTTTTACATCACCCTTCCACGTGAGTTCGATTGAAAGGCCCTTGTGCTCATCAACTACTGTCTTGCAGCTTCCTTCCAAGTCTACCGGGATATCCGAGCTCTGGAAGAGTTTTTGCTTGCTGTGTGGGTCCCTGCAGAGGGGACATGGGCAACTGTCTCGCAGGAAAACAGAGTCAAATATCTTGGGATCGCCGTCGATGGTCACGGCGATATGTTGCGCAGGTTTGCCGTCCACCTGGCCAATGTTTGTTTCATCATGGACCAGATGTTCCTGCTCTTTATTTTCTCTCAATTCCTGTTCTTGCTGTGCTTTGAGCTCCGCCTTGCTTGGCCGGGTCGGTCCATGGGTGTCTCGGCTCCAATTGGCGAAATCAACTTTACTAGGAGACCTGCTCCAGAACGACTTGAAGAAAAACTGTCTTTTTTGCAGCGAGGAAGCTCTGCTGCAATTCGACACAGGCACCCTCGCAGGAATGGACCGCAGGGGCAATTTGGTGGTGAGGGTCAAAGACATGGCGTGCGGCCGTCGAGTCGGCCGCGGGGCTGCGTTTCCTTTTCAAAGGCCGACTCTTGGAAATTGTCGACCCGAGACCGAGGTTTATAACATCGACTCTCCCCCCATTTCTCCGGCACAGACTCTGTTACAAATCCACCGGCCGGTAGTTGATACACACCTAGCGCGCAGCATCGTGGCACGCGTTCCGGCTCTGTCTAGACTCCAGGCGCTGGGCGCATGTCTGAGCGTGTCGCACAGCTCAAGCATGAGGTATGAGATGAGATGGCAGACGTTCCCTGTCTGCGCAATTATGAGGATGCGGGGGAGCACGTGCTGATGTGATTGCTCTCCAGGGCTCCCAGCGACAGGTGGTGGTTGCAGGTGGGGTGGCCGGCCTCGTGTCGCGGTACGCAGCGCTTTTGCCGCCTTTTGGTGATGGCCGCCGACTGATGGTTGCTACAGCTTCGTGATTGCGCCCCTCGACGTCATCAAGATCCGCCTCCAGCTGCAAATCCACTCACTGTCCGACCCCAACAGCTACCGTGGTCTGCAGGGCCCCGTGTACAAGGGCACCTTGGGCACCTTCAAGCAGATTCTGCGCGAGGAGGGTGTTACTGGTCTATGGAAGGGCAATATTCCTGCCGAGCTCCTCTATCTGACCTACGGGGGTGTGCAGTTCTCAGCCTACACGTACATGTCGCATCTGCTCGAGGCTATTCCCCCACCATATGCACTTCCTAACTCTGCAGTGTCCTTCGTCAGTGGTGCTGCTGCTGGCGCTGCTGGCACAACCATCACTTATCCCCTCGACCTTCTGCGCACACGCTTTGCCGCGCAGGGCAACGACCGCGTGTACACGTCCATCCTCGCATCTGTGAAAGATATCGCCCAGCAGGAAGGACCCAAAGGCTTCTTCCGTGGCCTTGGAGCAGGCGTGAGTCAGATTGTACCGTACATGGGCCTCCTCTTCACCAGCTACGAGAGCCTCAAGCCAATCATGGCTGCCTCCCCTCTACCCCTCCCACTCGGGAGCTCACATGCTGTGGCAGGTATTGTGGCAAGTGTTCTATCCAAGACAGTCGTGTATCCTCTCGATACGACGAGAAAGCGATTGCAGGTGCAGGGCCCAAATCGAGCTCGTTATGTGCATAGGAATATACCTACTTATACTGGCGTTCTCATGACCCTTCGACATATTTGGAAGCATGAGGGACGCCGAGGACTGTATCGAGGCTTGGCTGTCAGTTTGCTCAAGGCGGCGCCGGCTAGTGCAGTTACCATGTGGACCTATGAGCGGGTAATGGGAGTTATGCTTGCTTTTGACGAGCAGCATGCGAACGATTAGCTGTTGGCATTTACCCAGACCAACCGTGTTGAGTAGATGTCTATAGTCACCAATGAAATACATGTACTTGATGTTCTGCAAGTTAATATCACTCTCATATGCTACGATCTAATCACACCATAACAGGTATAACCTTGACCGCTAATAGAACAAAGTGGTGCTTGAACGAACCAAAAGCCAAGGGGTCGCTGGCTATCACAGATGGCGCTACCATGATGCGAAGACGTGCGTACTACAAAAAGTTAATTGAAACCACAGCCACCAAAAAATTTAAAATTTAATCACATACTGTACAAGCCAAGTGGATGGATATAGGTGTAATATAAAATTATGATTATATCGTCTATGTGTATTGGTATCCAAACAGATAGGGAGAGGTGACTACGCCTTTGGATTCTTAGTACAGCCCAACTTCTTCGTGCCCACACCCGGATAACACCATCCCGGCGTTACGTTCTGCTTAAAATTGACCTGTTCGCGTTTTTGGCCAAAGCCTGCCACCTTGGTTTCTCCCTTCTGATCGACCAGTTTGCAGACACCTCCGCCCGGGCAATAGCGATCCACGCTCGAGCATTTGAGTAGACATATGTTCTTGTTGGTTTCGGCTTCGCCTTCGCATCTTATGGGGGCGTTGCCGCATGTTGTTCCCGTGGCGCATGATCCACTGGGAGAACAAGGGACGTAATCAGGGTTGCCGTTGCGGAAGTCTCCGCTTCTAAATCCATCACCGGGGGTTTCGTCGAATTGGAGTAGTCGGGCGCTGGTATTGTTCAGGCTGAGAATCGGCTTTTGGTCTTGGGGTTTTGGAGGCGGGCTGGGGGAGGTGTTGTTGGTGGTTGAGAAGTTCCGAGAGCCATCGACGCACTTTGATGGGTCGATGAAGGCAGCGGTTGCGACATCTTGCCACAGCTGTTTCATGTCGTAGAGGTTCTTGAGCGTGTAGTATATGCGGCAGTCGGCGGCTTCGTATTTGAATTGTAGAGGGCTTGTCTCATCTTTCCTGATCTGGTCGCGAATATTGAATCCCATAGCATTCGTGAATATACCAGTCTCTCGGATCTCGGGAATTATTGCCTCTGTAGAGCGATCACGAACTCTAGCATAGCTCATGTCGTTATCCAAGCTGGTCGCAGAGTAGGAAATTGCGCCTCGGCTACCACTGGCTGTTTGCATTGGCCCAGTCGCTGGACGGCCTCCAGCGACGATCGTCCTCACGCCCAAACGGGTCATCATTTCGACGAACAGTGAGCATGCAGATGCACAAAGGCCATCAGTAAGGAGGACAATCTGGTCAGGGCTGAAAGGACGGTCCTCGATGGAATACTTGGGGGCGTCGGGAAGAAACCCTGTAGGGTACCACTCGTCGAAGGCAGCCGTATCGAAGACTACATTGGAAAGATCGTATCGTTCAGTGAGTGAGAAAGTGTCACCGTTGGCAGTGATTGGACCTTGGTACTCCTTCCAGCTTGTAAAGTTTTTACCAGTAGCAGCGTTGAGACGAGTGGTGATAACCCATTCGTCAGCCGCAAGTTCTTGTTTGAGCGCCCATGAAGCCTCGTCCTTTTCATCTAGCGAATTCCAGTAATTTGTAGTTGCCGTGCCTATAGCATTGGCCATGGAGAAGCTACGTCTTCGGCTTCCGGCGAATGGAACTAGATCTGGGAAGAAGGTCTTGAATGTAGTGAATGCAAGCAGCGTGGCGCCACCGGGGTTTCGTTGGAGGTCGATAATGATTCGGGTCAGGTTCGCCTCTGAGGCATTACCGACAAAGGAACTAATGGCTTGGCTGTAGTTACCAATCGATACTGGCACAGCATTGAAGCTTGGAAGACTCAGCACACCAGTCGAGATGTTCTTATAGAAGTAGCCCGTAACAAGACCAGTACCAAACAAACCGAGATCTTCTTGCACAACATCGGGGTCTTCGGGGAAGGCTTCAAAGCTCTCATTAAACCAACTCTTCGATGCAGTGACTGTGTCATCTGTCAGTTCTGGGAGGATAATCTTTGTTGCATCGAAGGAGTCAGGGATCAAGCCGAGGACGAAGTAGTTGTAGAAGTCGCCGCCTGTCGTCAAGGGACCAGTGTAGTTTGCTGGTTCATTATAAATGGCTACCCAGAATGTGTCGAGGGATGTCTTGTTTTCGAAGGTAAATGTTAGGTCGTCTCCTGGGTAAAAGGTGCCTCCTCCTGAAAATGTAGTCATGCCACCTCGAATATCCAGCGTCGGATGAGACATTAGGGCATTCCACTCTGCGTTAGGCTCGACATAGCCCCAAGAGTTTAATGCGGCGTATTTGGTTAAAAATGCGTTGACTTCTGTTCCGTTGATACTAGTTATTGCGGAAGGCGTAAAGTTGTATACGGGGGCATCAAGTATGTCTTGAGTGATGTACACCTTTGGTGTTTGCTTGCCGTCAATCGATACAGATGCGATTTCGTAGGGACTCGCAAAAGAAAAGGCAGAGAGGGCCCCTGCGGAAAGGTGGACGTGGCTATCATGCACAGCATAGGCTAGTAATTGAAATTCGGTCTCAAAGTCATATTGATTTGAATATGAGCCGGCATTGACTCGTTGCTGGATCCTATTGAGCTCTGCAACAACATCAACTGCAGGTTGCTGATAGCCCGGAGGGGGGTTCTTTAGGTATGCGAGAGTACTTTGAAATTGGATGGTTTCGTTCCAGTACTTGATAAAACGCGTCGCAACCGCAGGGTTGAAAGGTACACTGGTCAGACATGCGTAGGCATCTGAAGCCCAGAATAACTGGGAGCCTGTTGAAGTCAGGTCGTCGAACAGCAAAAGTACATGCAACATGCAACTTACCATTGTTGACTTCATCAATAATCTGGCCACAGATTGTTGCCTCAGGCCTCGAAGCATCTGCCTGTCGCGGCCGAATTGTGTTCGGGAGGGAGCGGGCATATCCGAGCGCCGCCAAAGCTGCTAATGTGACCCGTTGGACCAACATAATGAAAGAGAGGCGAGAAAAAGACGGACAATGAACGACTGCAGTTGGAAACTGGAATGATAAAATAGCACTCTCCACGAACCCCTACCTTTTGGAATAGCCTACATACTTATTACTACTATTTTTTTGGGGGCTGCATTTACCGCCTCAATGCATATATTTTAGGACTCTCTGCAGGGGCAAATGTGGAGATAACCTCGTATTAGGCCGGTTGCGCTAGTCCAGATTCAAGCAATGGGCATAAGTGTGCAGTACTCCGTAGTACAGAGAAATTCGTCCGCTTCTATCAGCAACACTCACTCATCCCATAGTATAAGCATCGGAGCACCAGACACCAACATCTAGCTGACTTGTTGCACAGCATGATTGAGAACGTGGCAAAGCCGGTGAGCTTGGCTGATGGACTGTATTATGTTAGCAACCCTAAATAATCATCCCTGCACTCCAAGTGGGTACTAGTGCTTGTCAGCTTACAGTTAGTGGTTTTTAAACCCAGGTCGTGTAATGTTACTAACTAACACAGCCTTGTTCTACGGTCTCTGCCTGATCCTACGGACGCAGATTCCCGACTCAGTCCTAATTATCTGAGCCATCAGAAAATGTTTGCAGCAGCATATGAGGATCATGTGCCAGAGAGACGGGCCATACACCCGGCGTTAGGGTCTACGCATAGCATTTCGTCAGATATCCTCGCAGATGTTTACAACTGGTTCTTTGATGCAGAAGAGGCATTTCGGACCTGGAGAGACAGTAGAACGACTTGGGAGCTTCATTGTATAGGCAGCCCCGGGGCCGGAAAGGTTGGCATACCCAGGCAAGCATAAATCAAGAACTGACAGAAGTGAGCAGACAACGCTTACAACACTAATCGCACAACACTTGAGGACTTATCGAGGGACAAGACAATTTCCCGTTGTATCAATATGCATCGAACAAGATGTGCCAGATCACGAAACCTACTTCGTTCAAGATTTCCTAGAGACTGTTTATCACAAGCTTGCCGAGGGCAGAATCATCGAAGACGACCCATCAGAAGCAATATACGACAAATATGACGATTACAGTATTAATGTTGCAGAAGGTTACAGAATACGTTCTCGACTCAGACTTATTCGTAAAGCACTTCACTCTCGTGTACAAACTTTCAAGAGTTCACGAGCATTCTTACTTGTAGATGGGATTGATCGATGCGAGCCTACGTTGCGTTTGTTACTCGAAGATGAGATCTCTCAGCTGCGAGAAGAGGGTTTAAGCGTACTACTGGCTTCGCGGTTAGCTGTATTTGAACAAAAGAACCCCATTTGCGACCATCGAAACCATGGCGACGCGCCTGACGACGATCCACTAGAGCCCGAGGATCGTGAAAGGTTGACACTTTACTTGGAGTGCAAAAACTGTTCAGATATGCTTTGCTTTACGTGTAAGGATGCTGGAAGAGTTCTTGAGTATTGGTGAGGCTAACTCGTTCTTTTGCAACCTGCACTTGTCTAATCGTCAATAGTCGCGCTGGTGATGATGGCACTCAATTGCATCGACAACATGACCTACATGAGCCTTACGACCATGTCAACATATCAATTATGACTCCTGATCATGCAATGAAGATGTTCATTGCATGGAACTTGGAACGGGAGCACGGAGATCTTGGGCTTAATAGTACCGCCCGCAAACCCCCATTATCGCCTCTAGGCAAGTCTTTGATGTCATATGAAGCTTCTCAGTCTGTCCAGAAGCATGCCGATGATATATTTGAATACTCTTACGGAAATATCGGTATAGCAAAGGCAAGACTCGATCTCTTTCATGGCATGGAGTCGCTTGACATGCTCGAAACTAGAAAAGATCAGCTTCCAGCTACTATTATCACTCTCTTCGACATGGCTGTTAAACGCATGGAGGCCCAAAATGCCCGTCAGCAAGATATTGCTTTGAAAGCACTAGCTTCTTCTGTGAGCTCTGTTCATGGCATATCCGTACCGAGCCTTCGCGCACAGCTAGAGGATCTTGGTACGCCAGATGTTCGCAGTGGTGAAGAAATCCTTGAGGCTACAAGAGGTTTCCTCGTTGGAACCATCTACGATTTTCCCCAGAAGCTCATAGTGTACAACGATAATCTCATCTATTATGCGACACAGAGATATCATCGCGCTATCCACCGGGCCTCAGTGCAGCTCGAATCAAGACTGCGATTCGAACCGGAAAATATACCCACCACGCCAACAGAAGTGACAGCCCATAAATTAGAACGAAGTATCACTGGGCTACAAAGCATTGAAGAAGTCAAATTTCAGCCGTTTCTCCAGCGAAAAGGCACCCTGGCATGGACATGAGTACGGTATTCATTTCTGATAGCTATAACAAATAACGCGATCAATCAAGCCATATCTTACGACCTCTCTGCTTATTGTACAGCCTCAATGGGAGGGCCTCCAATCCAATCGTCTCTTGTAAGCGGCTGAAAGCCGCTTTGCTCGCGTTACGAAAGCGAAACGCCCCAGTCCTTTGAAAATGATGATCTGCAATCCCGTCTCCAACCCTTTTCTTCATCAATATTCCGTGCCCGACAAAGTCAATATCATCTCCATTATCCTTATCTCCCTTGATAGCCGCTAACGAAGATAAATCTTGTGTTCTCTCTTCAAAGAATACTGGCGGTTTGGCAACTTGTTTCGCTGCTAGGACCATGAAGAAAGGTGATGCGTCAACTGGGTTGCTCAGATCGGGTATCAGATCTGGAAAAGCTTCTAGGGTACCATCCAGGATATCATCAAGCTGGAGTATCCAACCGCCTTTTATTGTGTCGTGCTGGAGCCGCCCGCATCCCACATGGCCTTGGATGCGGATGGATGTGCTATGAAATTTTGGCTCCTCATTCCTATCGATCTTTTCGGGGCTACCGCTTCTATGAAAGGTTTTTGCTCTGTGAATATCCTCTTCATAGTCTAGCTCACGTTCTTTGTCTCGACGTTGACGCTCTGCCCCACTGTCGCTGATGCCACGCATGGGCGGTGGTGGCGCATCAGCTCGGGAGGGCTTTTGCTGAAACACCCGTTTTACCCCAATCAAATCAAATGTCAACGGGCGACCTTCATGATTGGTGACTTTGTAATGTGGCTCATCGGATAACCGGTCGGGAACAAGGATCGTTCCGTCCATGGACGCCCAGGACCATGAGGGAATATCTCGCTTCAACTTATCCTCAGTGGACTCGCTTGGTCGCTGTATCAAGCAACATTTCTCAACTCGCCATGCTAGCTGGTCTTCGAGGTTTTCCTCAAATAGGCCTTTGCCATACTCAACGTCCACTGCGTCGCGGACCAACTTGGCAATACCCCACATGGCGATGAGCTTGTCTACGCCCTTTGTCAAATCACAGCTAGTGTACTTTCGAACAGCAGTTTTCCAGAAGGTCCCCATCGGCTGGTCATTGGCTCCAACCAATGGCTCCTGGTGGTCGTCAGACTCTTGCAAACGACCGCGCCAATGCCTTTCTGGCCCAGCCGCACTGTCCAGAGGCTGCGGCAAGCCTGACGGAAGTGTTTCGCACGCACTCAACGAGGGACAGTCCCAGAAGATTTGCTTTTTGGTAAAGTGTAGTATTCGTGGTGATAACATGCGTTCTGCCTTCTGTCAGCTATGATCAGAACTCACGCCTTTGAATGCATACCTTGGAAAACCCAGCCACGAGTGTACAGATGCGATTGGAGAAGCTCACGATCCCACAAGTTCTCTGGTACAACTAACCAGGTTTTTCTCCCAAAAACGGGAGAGTCATCGGTAGCGCGGTACTCCACCGGCACTATGTCCTCAGGGTCTCTCTTTCGGAATGCTCCATGCGTGCTATCAGGCGAGTCAGCAATCGCAATGTTGCAATAACTATTGCGATAAACAGAATGCATTCTAACGGCCTCGTGTTTCCAGTCCGCTCCTCCGTCCCCATCCTGAATGATACACAAGCTATCAATCCAGATATAGCCTACATCTAGTGATCTCGCAACCTCGATGGCTTCTTTGAAGTTGTTACTCAGGAGCTGCCATCTTACGCCTTCTTCCATGAAGTGCTCTCTGTTTCCCTTCGTTAGAGTGTAAATTGGCACAGTGCCCCAGCAGTGTGACAACGTGCAATAATTGCTTCGCACACGGGTTGATGTCGTCTCGATGAGTTTGATGGGTGCCTCGGGTTGGCCACTAATGTCGAGAAGACGGGTTGGCACGAAGCGGTCTGCCTTTGGTGTAGCATTCCTTCGCTTCATACAATCTCTATGTGTTGTGTTACATGTCTTGAGCCAAGAGTGCATCTGGTGATCACCGTGCCGTTTTGGCTCGGTGGAAGTACTAATCTGTGTTATGCTTGGTAGTGGCTGAAGATCTAGAAATGCGTCAACATTTGCCTAATCAGAGCTTCTAGTCGCGTAGGTCATCACTGACCTTTCTCAGTAAAGAAGAAAAACGTTCTCGTGGGCAGGGCAGCCTCATCAGCACCACTTTTTCCATCCGCGTTTTTGGTAGGGATATACCGAAAGGTAACTACTACTGTTTCTGGACTCTCTCGTATCTTTGACATACTCCTGATGTTCCAGCGATGCACTGGCCACACCTTAGCATATTCTTCCTTCTCAAGATGCGGTGCGATTTTGTCGATGTCTTCTTTCAGGGTTGCACAGAAAAGACACTGCACTTTCTTGGGCTTGGTCGTATCTGTACCATCTGGAACCTCTGCAGTCCATTCGCAACATGCTGCCAGGGAGGTATAAGTGGCATGATGGGGATCCCAGTACTCTTTGCTCTGCAATATGTTCTTGGTGCAATAATCGCAAAGCTTCATTTTGCCCTTGTTTGTCAAACGTCTTCCACGTCTTGCGCTTGTGATAATTATGCATCAACCGCCTTTGGTGGGACGGGACGGTAAGATACGCTAGGGGTATTAAAAGCTTATTCACGCCTTAAGGCAGCCGAAGCTATGACTCATGGCAGGTGAAAAAACAAATGGTGTGGGTGCTTCGTAGGATTTGTTGCAGCCTTGCAGCCTTATGGGGGCCAAGGTGTGGAGACTCCAATATTGCACTGGGGCTAGGTTCCAAAATATAGTTAATGCACACTAGTTCATGCATAAACGGCAGGGACATCTCTGAATGGCATTATCCCATTTCGGGTTATTAGTCAGCTGGATTGGCTTCGGGTGGTTACGTGGGCACTCAAACAGCTGATGTGTTGGTGTTGCACTACTCAAGGACGCGCAACATCATTTGATATTGGTGTAATTGTTACACAGGTAGGCTACTGGCAAACTCTAGGCGATTAGGCGGACTCCAGACAATCGGCTTCAGCAAGCGCCTAACCAATCTCAGTTTTCCTAGCACAACAGCTCCGCCTTATTTTCCGGGGTTGTATGCGGAGCCTCCGTTGCCGTTGTTGTAGTACGTGGAGCCCTGTCAAAATGCTCAGCTTGAACCCTGTGGGGTGGAGCACACAACTTACATTGGGGTTGCTATAGTAGTAGGAGCCATTACTATTGGAGTAATGGTAAGAGTTGGAGTTTGTCGCGCTTGAACCATAGTCGCGGGAGCAGTAGTGGTTACCCTGGAGGACTTTGTCAGCTGCGAAGCACCATGTTGAAGCGCGACAAGGCTAACCTGGCTGTTGGTACCGGAGCTAGTCACGGTATAGCCCTTGCCGCTGGAGCTGGTGCCGGACGTGGAGTTGGAGCCGGAACCCGAAGAAGATGAGCCTTTGGCCATGACTTGACAGATGTTGAAATAACTATGGGTATTTATTGGCAGGTTGGGTTGAGTTGTGTTTGGGAGTAGAAAGAAAGGGGGGGTCTAGAGCTAGATATATAGGTGGGGAAGCGTTAGCGTACCGTTGGAGCTGCTTTGTTTTTCTATGCATTTGTATTCATTGATGAATGCAGGCACTGGCATGTGACGAAACTTTGGGCGGAAAGTGGCGTACGCAATTCACGGACTAAACAGTGATTCAAAGACCGGTGTGATTTTCTGACTGGTATGGCCCCCCCCTCGGCTAGATCGATTACCGCAAGACGCAGTAAACAAACCCAGTCACAGTACAACCGTCCAACTGCACCCTATGAGCTTGGATTCACCCCCTTGATCTCTTTTTACGCTCTTCATATTTCATCTTGATTATGGGAATGACAAGCACGAGCAAACCACCGCCAAATGACGTCATTTCGGTAACAGCCATGAGGACATTGGCGGAGTGTTGCTGGTGCGCAATGCTTATGCCCCATGATGTTATGAGGTTGTAATGGTCGTCACTGCCTTTGTCAACACGCACACACCCAACACCAAAACAGATATTGTCTGGCTTCCGCAATCGAAACTTTTAACCAACTTTATATGCCTCACCTTTCTGCTTCTCTGCTTCAGTAACAGCCACGTGCCTCAAGTTGATGTACGAGATTTGGCTTCGCAACGGGAGAGCGTCAACCCAAACAAGTGCCGAATCGTTGACAACAACGACGCCGCGCTCACGCAAATCCCTCCAACGGGCTTTGCTGCGTAGGTTGTGGTAGCGGATGAAGGATATTCCGACAATGGCTTGGAGTAAGAGCGTGCCGGACAGGATAGAGAAGATGATGACGAGTTCCCAGTCGATTGGTTTAGTTCCAGAGCTATATGGTGAATTTTCGGTATGCGAAATAGCTGGCATTATTGCGGCGTAGAAGGTGTTGAGCGTATTTATAGATTGAAGATGGCGAGGTGTCTGTGTGAGCAAACGGAGCGTAAATGCTCATGCAATTACAGTGATACACAAGGATAACAACTTTGACTTTCCTGGCGTGACTCCGTTTACCCTATCGCCGCTGCAAACCTAATATGTATGTCAAATAGGACCATCACTCAAGTATGACCAAGGCAACAAATTCGAAGGGCAAAATCTCATTACCACAGCCTATCCTATTCATACAACACTCTCATATCCATAGCCTTTCCAACGCCACTGCTAAATCAAGAATATACTCAATCCCAGTACACAACATAAGAAAATCTGGCTGGCCTAGCCAAAGACATCTCAGACAATCAAGTCCTCGACGTGAAAAAAAAATCAAAAAAAAATCTCCAAACATAACAATGCATAACAGTGACCATGCGAGTGCGGACTTTTTCTTCAAAGAAAATTAAGGACTCAACGCAACATCCTAGCTTCGCCATGACCGAAAGATAAGCAAGGGAAACCTTCTGACCCCCCGATCGTCCAGCTCTTGTGAATCACTGGCCATTGGCGTGCCAGTAATGTTGGCGAGTGGTATCACAAACATCTTTCCTTCCAAAACAAACTGTATCCAAATGCGAAACGTTCCTATCATTACTCATCTCCATTATATCTCAGATGCGAGACAATTATTTCTTGCCGAGAAGGCCGCCGACAAGAGGGATGTTGCTGACACCTCCGCCCTTCTTCTTGTCCTTCTTGCCGCCACCAAGGACGTCAGAGATTGAGCCTAGTCCGAGGCCGCCGAGCAGCTTGTTGATTCCGAGGCCGCCTAGAAGGCCGTTGACGAGGCCACCGAGACCAAGGCCGTTGAGCAGACGACCCACCAGATTTAAGACACCAGTGAGCAGGAGACCAACAGCCGCAATGATCTGGAAAAGTGGCTCGGTGAGCAAGCTCCAGAGAGGGTTGAGCTTCTTCTTGGCATGGGGCATGTCGGAGATCTTCTTCTTTGCGTTGTCGATGGTGGTAACAACAGAGGTTGTAAGTTCCTTGAGGAGATCTGCAAGGCGGTATTCTTGTGGTGAGGCTTCACCGGTTTGTTGGCGGCCTTTAGCTTGCGCGGCGATACGGCCATCGGGATCAAGACCGCGCAAAGCACCATTGCAGTCGTTGAGGATGCGTGATCCCTCTTCGATGAGGGGCTTGACGTTGTTAACAAGCTCATCTTCATCGAGTTCGTCACGAGGAGTGCGGTCAGCCTTCTCAATGTACTGTAATAATGTTAGTGACTAATTAACCTTGTTAGAAAGTGAGGTTGTAAACTTACATCAGTAATCTGTTTCATGACAGGCTGGATGCGCTCCAAGGTATCCTGACAGATCTTGGCCATCTTATCGGCAAGCTCGGAGTCCTCGCGCCTCTGCTTCTCTTCATCGGTCTCGTCTTCAGGCTCCTCTTCTTGGATGTTCTCAAGGAGTGTAACTTCCCCAACCTTATTGCCATCGTTGTCGATGACATAACCGTTGTCGTCAATCTCAAGGCCGGCACAATGGCCCAGGTCACCAGCTGTGAGACGACCAATGATATCGCCATTCTCGTCACGTACCTCACCCTCCTTGTTGACACGCATGCCGGACATGGGGTTGATGCGACGCTCCTTCTCTTCAGGCTCCCAGCGCTCAGCCTTGCCAATGACGTTACCGTTCTTGTCGTTGATATCGCCATCCTCATCGACCGTGTGGCCGACAAGCTTCTTAACATCACCTTCAGTGACACGACCAATGATGTCGCCATTTTCGGTCTGAACAGTACCATCCTTGGCCACCTTGTTGTTATCGAAGCCAGCGAAGGGACCCTCAGGTCCAGATTGGGCACCATGGGCAAGCTCAGCACGTCCAATGACGTTACCTTCATTGTCCCAGATTTGTCCCTTACCATCGACCTTCTTGCCGACCATGGTGGATGGATCTCCCTCAGCAACGCGGCCAAGGATCTTGCCACTTGAGTCGACAACATTACCAGCTTTGTTGACAGTGCAGCCAGCAAGAGCACTAAGGTCAACCTCCTCGGCCTCTTCTTCTTCGTAAGGCTCGGCGTGACCCTTGACGTTACCGTACTTATCGATGATATCTCCATCCTCGTCAACCTGGTGGCCGACCAGCTTCTTGGCATCACCTTCGGTGATCTGACCAACACGGTTGCCATCGTTGTCCTCAACGAAACCGCCCTTGACGACGCGAAGACCCTCGAAGCCGGCGAATGGTCCCTCTTGTTTGGTGACGCGTTCATTCTCAGGAATAAGTTCGCAGCGACCAACAACCTTGCCAGTGTCGTTGTGGATCTGGCCTTCACCATCCGACTTGCGGCCAGCTAGGTCCTTGAGATTACCCTCAACGAGACGACCGACTGGGATACCGTTGCTGTCAACCAGGTAGCCCTGCTTGTTCAGGGTGAGACCATCAAGGACGGACAGGTCATCAGGAACCGCCTCTTCCTCATCCTCGAGTGGGTCAGCATGGCCCTTAACATTGCCATACTTATCAAGGATGTCACCATCCTCATCAACAGCAAGACCAATGAGGCGCTTGGCGTTACCTTCGACGACGATGCCAACAACATTCTCGTCTTCGTCAGCGACCTTTCCGTCGGCAATAACACGTAGACCTTGAAGACCAGCAAAAGGTCCCTCAGGCTTGGCTTCGCGCTCGTTCTCAGGAATGAGCTCGACGCAGCCGATAACTTTACCGGAGTCGTTCCAGATTTGACCTTCACCATCAAGCTTCTTGCCAGCGAGCTCCTTGGGGTTACCTTCGACTAGGCGTGCAATAGGAACACCCTCGTCGCCGATGACATTGCCCTGCTTGTTGACGGTCTTGCCCTCTAGGCTTGAGAGGTCAATAGGTTGTTCTTCCGGTGCCTCCTCCTCGGGCTCTTCGTAACGCTCAGCATGGCCGACGACTGAGCCCTTCTTGTCAAGGATATCACCATCTTCATCGACAGCACGACCGATTAGCTTCTTAGCATCTCCTTCCACAATCCGTCCGACACGATTGCCGTTCTCGTCCTCAACATAGCCGTCCTTTACAACAAGGAGACCTTCGAGGCCAGCGAAGGGAGCTTCTTCTTCGGCGTTCTCTTGAGCAACAGTCTGGGCACGGCCAATGATGTGACCCTTGTTGTCCCAGAATTGACCTTCAGCATCACAGGTGGCGCCTGACTTGGAAAGCTTCTTAGCATCGCCTTCAATGAGTTCACCAACGATGTTGCCGTTGGAGTCGATGAGCTTGCCAGATTTGTTGACAGCGAGACCCTCGAGAATAGAGACAGGTGGGCGGGCGGTAGCCTCCTCATCCTCCTCACCCTCGGCCTCTTCACCAGCCTCCTCAGCAGCCTCCTGGGCATCTTCGGCGGCATCCTCCGCATCTTCAGCAGCGTCCTCGGCCTTACCGATTTCTTGTTCGACAACCTTGGGGAGTGTCTTGACCTTGCCGATGACCTTGCCATCTTTGTCAAGAACCTCACCCTTCTCGTTGATCTTCTTGCCGGCACAATCCTTGACCTCGCCCTCAATGAGCTCGCCAATAGGCTCGCCATCTTCGTCAAGGACTTGACCCTTCTTGTTGACCTTGAGACCGTCAAGGACATCGAGGCCAGGAGTAATCTCAACTTCCTCAAGCTGGGGCTCTTCAGTCTCGCCGAGGGTCTCCTTAAGCTCCTTGATAGCTTCAAAGGCAGCTTCGCCGGGAATGACGTCGACTTTACCGAGCACGTTGCCGTCCTTGTCGACGACCTCGCCTTTCTCATTAATCTTCTTACCCGCGCACTTCTCAATCTCACCATCCTTGAGCTCGCCGATTTCCTCACCATCGGAATCAAGGACCTTGCCCTTCTTGTTGACCTTGAGGCCTTCCAAGATTCTGACGTCAAGAGCGCCGGCGGCTGAGTCCTTGAGTTTATCAGCAGCGCCCTCAGCAAGCTCTACTTTGCCAAGTACATTGCCGTCGGCGTCAACAACCTCACCCTGATCATTGACAGTGAGGCCCTTGACGTCTTCGATATTCTCAAGGGCGCCTTCCTCGACGTGGCCAACGACTTCGCCGTCGTCATTGAGAATGTCGCCTTCGGAGTTGACTTGCATGCCCTCGAGTGCCTCAACGCCGGGAAGTTCGTCTTCAATATCAGCAGCAGCCTCTTCGGCGTCCTCCTTAGCACCCTCGGCAGTTTCAACAACGCCATCTTTGGCTTTTGTGGCGGTATCAGCGAGGTCGCCCGCTGGGCCCTGCTCATCATCATCACCTTCCTCTCCATCTTGGTCGACGAGGTTGGCAACTTCCTCGGAGAGCTCGGCACGAGCGATGACATTACCCTCGTCATCGAGGATCTCGCCCTTTTCGTTGAATTCGCGGCCCTGGATCTCGGATGGGTCACCCTCAACGAGATGGCCAATGAAGTCACCATCCTCGTTCAAGATTTGACCAGTGCGATCTGCCGTAAGGCCCTTGAGGATGCTAATATCGGGCATCTTGAGATCAGTGCCATCTTCAGCTGCCTCTTCGACCTCCTTCTTTTGATCTTCGATGAATTGAGGGAGGAGCTCACAGCGACCGACGAGATCGCCATCATCGTCAAGAATCTCGCCGTTGTCGCCAATTGGATAACCAGCAAGGTCCTCCGCATCACCCTCGACAAGGTGGCCAATTTCTTTGCCACTCCTATCCTTAACGATACCCTCCTCGTCAACTTCGAGGCCCTTCAAGAGATTCAGATCGGGGGTTTCTGGAAGCTCTTGGCCTGTGGTGTCTTCAACTGAGTCTTTGACATCTTCAGCTTTGTCTTGAGCATCATCCGTTACATCTTCCGCGGTGCCGGTAGCATCCTTGGTTGTATTTTGTGCTGTTGGTTTGGCACCATCAGCCACACCGTCAGCTTTCTCTGTTACGTCTTCGGTAGCATCTTCAGCGATGTCCTTAGAATCCTCAGCTGTATCTTCGACAGTGTCTTTGGCACTCTTAGCTGCCTCTTCAATGGCATCCTTGACATCTTCAGTTGTGTCCTGAACGTCGTTGCTAGCATCAGTAACAGCACCCTCGGAATCCTTGGATGCCTTGCCAGCAAGGTTTGATGCTCGTCCAGCGAGACCACGGGCACCACTCAATGCACCCTCACCTGCCTGCTTGCCACTATCAGCGGCCTTGCTGGCGGTGTCAGTAGCATCATCCTCGGTGTTGTCGTTCGTGTCCAGGCCCTCGTCACCGGCCTTCTGTGTGGCATCATCGCCGGTCTCCTCAGCCTCATCCTCGGCTTCCTCAGCATCATCATCGATTGGCTTTGGCTCTGCCTCCTCGAGATCGTCGCCGGTCTCTGAAACTTTGCCTTTGACGTCTTCTGTGGTGTGACCTGCCTTCTTTTTGGTATCCTTTGTGGTGTCTTCAACTTGGCTCTTTGCCTCCTGTGCCTTTTCTTGAGCACCTCCTAGGAGGCCCTCTCCTTCTTTCTGGGCATCCCGTACTTGGTCAGGGGGGTTGACAAGAGTTTCCTCTGATCTTCCTGCCAGCTTGTTCAACTTGGGGGCTGATGATTGTGGCTTTCGTCCGAGCTTAGTTGGGGTCCGGGGGGTGTCACCCTTTCCAGCTGCTGGGGAAGGCATATTGTAATCTTGTTGTATTTGGTACGAGGGTCTAGGTTTAGGGCTTGAAGCTAATAGGTTGCTTGATATTGAATATGATCGTGCAGAACGGGGGGAGTTTCTATTAGGCGTCGGGGGGAACGAGTAATAGGTGTAGGAATTGGAGGAATTGTCAGTCATGTATCGATTGACGAATGAGTCGTCTTTGTAGTTGAGAGGAGATGGCAAAGGAACAAGGCATGCACACATTTATGGCGCAAGACCAGGGGTGATAGATGATTGTCGCAGAATGACGTAGAGTGTAAAACCTCAATTAGGCTCTATGGGGCTTGCAGCAAGGGAAGCTCATGGCGGAATGCAGGCCCACTGCGGCTCAGAAACCTGATTTGATAGCTTCAGGTAACACTGAGTACGACGAGTTGCAACGAACGAGAGAACCATTGCGTCACTAACACCAGCATTGAGCGGGGCGTCAGCTCCGACGTTAAGGTTCTCCACTTAGCGACGTGAGACGGACGCGGGTCGGTACTGTGACAAGGGTTGAGGAACTGTGGCTGGAGCTGGATTGTGGGCGGAATCGACGATGAGCATGAAGAGCATTGCCAGGTTTAGATCTGGCATGCTGCGGGAAGGGAAGTGGAGCTGCAGCATTCTGTACAGAGCGCTCGAAATGTCGCCCGCGTGGCAACTGTCAGCTAGAACCGGCATGTAGGTGAATGTCTAGTCTTGAGGCGGAGAAGATGGCTATGATCTCGTTTGAGCAGAGCTTCGCGGGAACCCATAGCTATTCATGATGCCTCTGGTTCGACCTTCCTTGTCCTACGTCCATACTGGTGAGGTAGTAAGCGGCGACAGTCCAGGATCCAGACACGATCGACGGGACAGTGGCGCACATCTCCACAGTCCGTATTCATCGCAGCGAGTATCCCTGAAGGAGCCAGTTGTTCCATCCTATCAAATCCGTTTCAGATACAGGAGGCTGGAGAAGGTTGTGCCGTGTGTGTCCAAACAGGTTGCTGTACTGCTTTTGAGGTAAGTTGGGATGACGTAGATAGCTATACGAACGCGGCCTAGCGTGCATCCACTGATTAACGTCAACGTGGGCTCTAGTCCGATGTGTCAACCGTCGCTTAGCCTAGCTCCGGAACCGCTGATCGCCCTGCCAGCCCTTGTCTTCTTCGAGAAGGCCATCGCGACTCTTTCTTCCTCATCAGCGGCACGGAACTATGGAGCTGAGCGGGAACCCTGCGTTGCTGTACTGACGATCAGGAACTGAAAATTTATCCACTGTGCTGCATGCCGCCATGGCACCTTGCTCAGAAGCACCAGCTTGCCTGTGCATCGTCCCCAAAGCTAATCGCTGCGGGACGTTAGACGGGGTTGACACTGAGTTGGCACCTATACACGAGGCGCTAACAGTACTACGGCTGCTCATCCGATTCCATAGGCCATTGCGGCATGACCCCGTGCTTGTTCTCCACATGGGAAATTTCAGCTCGCAAAAGGAGCCTCATGTTTCACAGTCCAGTTGGTCACTGCGCTGAGCACAGCATCATGTCCAATAAATCCTGCATGTTGGCCGCCTTGTCACTATAATGGAATTATATCACAAACCCATTCATTGCAAAACGAAATTACATAGAATGGCAAACGCAAAAGGACAGGTCGACTTGATGGAGCCAAAAGTTGGGCCATGACGCCAAGTATGATGTCAGTGGTGAGCCTCAGACAGGAGGACGCGTGGGCCTCCAGTTGAGCCTGTTTTCTGGTGCTTGATACTTAAGTCCAGACTGGCGACGATCACATTAACACTGTACTAGTGACATGCTGAAACACAAAGGTATTTAGGTTTAGTTTGCCTAGTCAATTGCTGTCATGGTATCTACATGAAATATTCAAAATAAAAAGCAATCCATTAGTAGTCACAGCATGACGGCGTGTGCATGCAGGAACAATCACACTGCACGTCTCGTAAGCAATTCGCTCAACTCAGCCTGTCCCGTGTCCCCAAAGGTGCTATTGCGCTCTCAACATCTTGGCCAGGCTTGCTTAGCCACTTTTCTCTCTTCTGATTGTTAGATGTTGATTCGTTCTTCTCTGCGTCGCCTGTGCCTCTGAGGCTTAGTCTTCTCCATATGCGGTGTTTCCAGCTTTGCTCCCTCTTCTCTGCCTCCTCTTTTGCCGCCTTATGAGCAAGTATTTGCCTTTCTCGCTGCGCGCTCTTGCTTTTATCCATCTGTTCTTCCATCTTCCGCTTGTGCTCTTCAGGGCGCATGATCTTGGTCTCTGCGTCCTTTACATGAGCTACGCCATGCTTGACCTTCCGTCGTGTCTTAACGTAAACCTCGAGGCCGACGAGAATAGCATATGACCTCGAAATAGAGACACGCGACATATCGACGCCCTTGTCTTGCATAGAGTGTACGAAAGCACGAAAGTTCTTGGTAGGTGGGCGGTAATGACCCGAGAGCGGTGAGAGTCGACGAAGCTGTCCATCCTTAACCTTGAGGAGGCCTGCAGCTGCGATTCGAGCTCCATGTAGAAATGAGCTGTGCTGAAATGCACCGGATTGTTTTATACCTATGTACAATCGATATGATGTGTCCGCGACCTGAAGCAACTATTAGACAACGGATCGAGGGCTACGAAGTATAGACTTACGAATATCCATGTGTTCGGTTTCACTGAGCTTCGTAGGAGGTGATTGAGTATTGCTGCTGCTGAGACATATTTGATTTTTGATACACCTTTTGCTTTGTCCAGGTCCTCGTTGACATAATGCTCTCCTTCAACATCGCTGTGTTCCGAACCTGAATCGGAGCTGGTCGCATCGGTGGAGCTGCGCCGCCTTCTTGAAGGTTTTCTCTTCCCGTCCTGGACCAGTTGGCCATACGGACCAAAGGCTGGTGTGTCGTCATCTACTGGAACAATTCCATCTACGCTATCCTTGTAATCCAAATTGGTATTGATTCGTTCGCCATTCTTTGCCCAACAGAGCCGGCCTTCTGCATCAACCTCGACGAGGTACTGCATGCGCTCCTCGCGCGACAGATAGCGCACCTGCTCCTTGTCGAGCCTCTCTCTAGTGACGGTAGGATGCTCAAAGGTTTTTCCCTCCCCTTGGTCTAACCAGTAGAAGAAGTTTTCGTTAGTGTCTTCCTTTTTCCAATGCTCATGGTATGCGCGCAGATTGCTGCCATATCGGTGCTTCTGGTCGACCATTTCGAGGAAATATTGGAGATCCATCATCTTTGCAGTCTTTTCCCGTTCGGCCCGATCCTTGAGCTTCTGCTTTTGTCGCTTTGCGCGGGCCTCTGGGGACTGATCCTCTTCCTCTTCCGTTGTTGTAGCATCTTCTGGGTCATCCGAGCCTGCTCGCCGTGCGATGGCGCCGACACGCTTCCACTTCTCACGTGCTGCTCTGGAGTTTGCGCGCTCGCGCTGTTCGGGTGTGGTAAGAGCCTCTTGCTGGGCTTGGGCGTCCTCCTCGGAGCGAGACCTGGGGCTGGTGGCGGCGCGCCATTTTGCTTCGAAGCTTAGCAAGGGTCCATAATCACTAAGGGAGTGTGTGGCTAGCTACCATCTCTTACTGCCTGTAGATATCATGTCAGCATACTGGTTCGAGCATTAGAGAAACAACAGTGTTGGCGAACCTCTGCCCAGCGTGCGCTCGCATCCAACCCAAAGCCATCAAGTTGTCGCCGCTCTCTGTACCCGCGATAATTGCGCTGGATCGTCTTTGCGGCAGCTTCTTCGGCCTGGGGCCCTTTGGATGCGGGATCGCAGGCACTTGCCATGGCGACATGCGAGACTTGAACTCGGCCTGTATCTTCTGCCCAAGGTGTGGCTCTACATAATGTACCTGTCTGGGTGGCTGAGTAGTCATATGGCTGAGCCACGCGGGGAGCTCGAACGGATGCAGTGCGGCGGGGCTGGCGCTTTTTTTCGGCAAACCGGCAATACACGTACGCAACACAACGCAGACTTCACCAGCTGTTCCTACCCTTCCGTCCAATCGCTCCGTTCCACAGTATGCTGCAAAGACACAGCCACATTCAGTTTTTGTACGCACCGCTAGCCCCTATCCTACAAAAGGCGCAAGTACCAACTTATGCCAGAACTTATAGCTGTGCCCATGCCATCACATCATTTCCCCGCGGCTTTTGATTGGCCAATTGTCTCAAACAACCTCCAACATCGGACCGTATCACGGCGTCCGAGGGGAACGCGTATATTGGCAGGCTACACAGCTCGCCATGAGGCATGTAATAATTTCGGCCTGGCCTTGGTGACTTGGTAACCTAGGAGGTTACCCGGCCTGTGTTCGTTAATCAGAAGCAAAGCCTCATTGCAAGCGACCCAAGAGGCCCAGTCCATTGATTGCAATCAAGGAAATAAAGCCGCTTCCCAGAAACGAATCCGGACATGAACATGCCTAATATAAGTGGGTATCTTCGGTTTGTAAGAAATAGTTGCACCTAAGCCTCCTACCTGTGCTGCAGCAATCTACATACGCACAATAAGCACCGATATTAGGAAACACTATCTACAGGAGGATGGATTAGCTGTAATGAAACAAGAAGATATCAAATGTGCTGAATAAGATTCTACTTTACAAGTTGCTACGTAGAACGCTGTGAGGAAGTGATGAGAGATACGCTAAACCAACTCACAAAAGTCTCGACAGGGAGATCAATTGGAACGAACAACACAAAACTGGGCTCGTCGTTAAGCACAGACCATTCGACAGGGGTGTCAGCCTTGCCTACTCGCTTAGGCACACAACCCTGCCCCACTTGCCAGCGTCAAGTCAACCTTCAGACTGACATGGCCACCAGCAACTGGTCAAGCTCATAGTATGAATCTCATTCCTTAAACAGGACGCGTAAGGCTTCAGCATTACCAAGCTAGGTACTGGAGACTTAGACTTACTTTAATGGCCAGGTACTTCCAGCCTCGTCCATCGTGCTGGCCAGACGCAATGTCGCCAAAGGAAATCCTAAAGCGCTTCCAGGTGCATCGTAAAGCCAAAAAACAACTCAAGGTATTCATGAGGTACTATCGGTCAAATAAATCCTCCAAAATACCTCCAGACGAAAAGGTCGACCCAATGGTTGAGTTCTCGCGGAAACAGCTAGTCTTAACAACAAGCACGCCTGTGAAACCTAGCGCGGACCACGATATTGCCCTCAGAAACTATGAGCACTATGCACATGCTTCTACCCAGCCCAATAGGCAGCAAAGGGACATGTGAGTCTTGTTGAACGTTCTTATCCTTAATTCGCGGTAACGAGTCACCACAACCTAGTGGCCACCTGCCAGCATCTGCCAACATACTCAGAGATCCATTCACTATTAAGTCCTTCAAGACCCACTAACGAAAATTGATAGCACAACTCGAAACCAAAGAGAATCTTACTTGCTTCAACTCCCAGCTGAAGTTCGAAATGTAATTTACGAATATATACTTGGAGGGCGAACCTACCGCTTCAAAGACGCTATCAAATACAAGCACGTGAAACTCAACACCAACGGCGAGCGCCATATTTTGGGTCTTCTTTTCGTCTGCCACCAAATCTACTCGGAAGCCTCACTTCTTCCATATTCCCTAAATACTTTCTCTTTCCGCGAATTTGACCTGAGTCTCACGCCATTTTTGCAACACCGTCTTTTGGCACACTTCCGAGCAATAACATCTGTTGAACTAGTTACATATCAAGCTGCACGCATGTGGGCAGCACCAACCGCTTTCTCATCTCACTTTACCGAAATCAGGGAGCTGGATATGCTAAGACAGTTACCTAACTTGAGGGAGATACGATTTATTGTTGATCTGAATACATCGCTTTATGTGGGCTACTGCACACGCGACTTCGACTTTGGGTTAATAAGAGTGAACCAGGAAGGTTTAGAGCGTGCGGTGAAGAGAGTCAGGCCGGATGTCCTTGTTCGCTTTTTCTGGGCATGATCATATGGCCAAGTGGAGTGCACTTCCGCCTCAGAAGGCGTTAAGTGGTATGAACGTGGCGATAGAGGAGACAAGTGTGTCGGTCTGGAGATTAAGCGAATGATCCTAGGTTATTGGATTAGTGTATCATCATACTGCCCAATTTGATCTGGTTCAAGCCAGGTAGCGAACTTTAACGGGCATCATGAGGCTTGATGAGCTAAGCTTCCTCCTTGGAGTATTCTTACTAGATATAATTGGGATACCCCTCGAGGCAAAGGTACAAATGAGAAAATACTCTACAAACTTCCAAATGTGGTAATATTCACTTCTCTCTTGATAACGATATCTAGGGGTGAGAATTTCCTCTGAACTAGCATAAGGAATCAGGAATCGACCACGAAATACAGCATTCTATTGTAGCCAGACTCGAACTGACGTATTTCTGTTGGAAAAGAGGGTACTAGTTGGGCGTTTGACCAACTACGCCAAGTGAGCGGCAGATACATCATAAGTATATAATGCAAAGGAAATTGCTCGGCAGCATTACAACTGGCTACGAAAAACAGCCTAGTCTGAACACAGACTCCCAACACCTGACAGCGATTATTAGTGCTGTCGCTATGGAGCCCACATTTCGCGATGAAGCCCACCTAGGCCGTGATGGAACCCATACTTCCATCTCCCTCTAAGCATCGTCTACAGTCCTCAACGTCTCCTCCATCAACAAATTACTCTCCCTACTCCCCTCATCCGCCAGCTTCTCAGTCCCTTCCACCCCAACAACAGGCAAGCGAACCTCAAATCGCTGCCCCGCCGGCGCACCCTGACCATCAACCGGGTACGGAAACGTGACAAATTCAGGAAGCAAGCCCAACTGCCGCAACACCGTGCCCTGGTCCCACGCTATGTGTTCGTGGCAGAGACGATCGCCTCGCAATGCCACGACGCTCGTGAAGGGGATGGAGAGTGACTTGCCCGTGGGAGGGATGCCGGGGATGAGCCAGGGGACGGTTTGGGTGTGGGTGAGGCTGAAGATGAATTCGTCGATGACGCGATCTATGCCTACGGTGCGGGATACAAGGGAGATACTGGTATCAGGTGGGTTGGAGAAGATGAAGTGGTGCGTGTAGAAGGCCGTCAAGCGTTCTTTGCCAATGCCGCCTCTATCACGGTGGTGTCAGTACTTGGATATCATGGAAGCGAGCGTGAGTCAATTACATACGTCATGGTTGGAATATGGTTTACGTATGGTTGCGCTACCATCGTTGCCATTGTTTTTTCGACATCCCGTTCTGCAAATTCGTAGTTTGTGTGTTCTTCCCAAATCGCCTCGAGGTCAAACCATGGGCCGTTGAGTCGTTTTTTGAGAAATTCCAGACTACGGGTATGTGCAATACCAGCACTTCTCTTGTGGTAGTTCTCGTCGGCGGGCAATGCCCAACCTGAATCATTCTTTGCTTCTAGGTAGCGGTAGGTTTTCACAATGCCCTCAATGGGTTTGCTGGTTTGAGAGTCGGGCACAATCGAAATGGATTCGCGACGAGGGATATGAGGGCCAGGTATGTGGATCAGCTGAGGTGGGACTGTGTTTGATGCAAATTCGTGAAGCGTAGTGAATTTCCTGCCGCCATAGGAAACCAAGGCCTTGATTTCAGGAGCGATGTGGGCCGCGTCCTCAACATAGAGGGGAATGCGGGAGAGGTATGCTGTTTAACAGTCAGTGCCCTCCATCTTTATCAAATGGTAAACCCACACCAGCACTGTTGTGAAGCTCCTGATGTAAACATCTATGGTTATTTGTCGCATCTCCTAGATGGCGCAGGAAAAACACTCTTACATATTAAGCCTACACCTTTATCGAATTCACATCCAGCACACCCTTTCAACGCTTCCAATGCCCTCTTCAACGGAAACTCTCCACCTTCTTCTGGGTTCCCTGGAACCAGCAACTGCAGAACTGCGAATCCTTCCTCCGCCCACTTTTGCAGCGGCGGCGGATCCAAATGCGTCTCACTTTGTTCGGTCAAGGCATAATGGTCTAACACCAAAATCAAACCTGGGCCTTTACCGCGCCGTGATAGTGGCGGCTGCAGCGTAATGTGCGAGGAGATTTTTTGTGGTCCAGGATAAGAGGGAGGGGCAGATAACGCCAATGGTGGGGTAGCTTGAGTTGGCTCGCCCATGTTTGCAACCAATGTCAGTGTGCAATCAATTGAAGATTAGATGGTACGAATGACGAGATGAAGTTTGAAGCAAGTTGGGTATGGACGGGATAAAACATATACACGTGGGGTAGCGAAGCGCTAAAATGATTGAGGGAAAGATAAATGACACCACCTGCGAGAGTTGTATCACGGCATGCCTGAATTGTCTACCACTAGACTAGATCGAGAATACTTGAGCTGTTATGACCACGCTGATCCATTAGCAGGGATTTTGTACTGGTATGTACCACCAAGCCAGTATCAACATCATGGAAACCGTTGGGTCCTATCGCTAGTGGCGAGCGACTACTAATCCAATCATTTCCCTGGTATTGCCATTCATTGACAGCAGACTCTACAAGATGTCAATGACATGGTTTCCGCGCATGGTTTTGATGAGATTGCTCAACGCTGTGATACATTGGCCAATTAAGACAATACAAGGTTGACTACAGTATGGATACCAATTAACGACTGGGACGTTCAATTGGTGTCGTGTGTTGGCTACGTGCACTTGCCACTCGATTGGGCGGCCCGGCCCGTCGCTGTTCAGAACATTTTATCTAGTTCACATTTGATCTGGAGCGTTCCTGGTCACATTCGAGGGCCCTTTTGAAGTCATCACCATGATTTTGTGCGAGCACCATGGTACTACATTATTTATGTACGCTGATCATTCTGTTGGCGAGCAACATGCAGATGTGAACATATTGAGACTAGCGTAGTTATGTGTAGTTGGCTGCTCTTAACCAACATCACCTCACTCTTACCTAACAGTTACCTCCAAAGCTCCTTGAGGATTATATATGTCTGGTGAAGATTCATACCACGCGAAAAGTATATTACTCTTGCCGGCCTCGTGCCCATGACGTGGGCCGTTCGCTTCCAAGGCTGAGAATAAGTTCTAAGCCACAACGATAGCGCTACCAATAACAATTGTCCAAGCCGTCCGCGATCCCGCATCAAGCGAGCCGAAACGTGCTCTGAAGGGGCATTTTGGGGGGCGATATGGAGGATCATTTAGACCCATGATATATAGTTTAGCTGATGGCTTATTATCAGGCTGCCCTCCAGCCTCGTTCAATCTGGCGCATTCGTAACTGTCTAATATCTCCACGACAATTAGAATAACATGAGCATCATTGGAATAAGATTTCTGCCACTCACAACCTCGTTTACTGCGCCAGTGCAATGCACGAACGGACCATGGATATACTAAGGGGTCCCGACCACTTGGTGGAAAGCGGGTGGAGATAACGTCACTAGTTGTTTCCCGCCAGCTTTTCCCTTCTCACTTTCGAGCATTGTTTACTCGCCAGGCATTTTCCCAGTAGGTTGGACGAGCGCGTGCAATCGGATGCTCACGACGACTGGAGTAACGCAAAAAATCGCGTCTTGTTGTCCGTCGTACGCCACTCGAAACAGTTGGTGCCGGGGTGAAATTGAAACGAGCCTAACTTATCGCTCAATTAAAGGTCGTATAAATGCGCGTCGACGAATCGTGCGGTTCACGATTGGGAGGACGAATATGGTTGCGCATCACCATACTCTGTCAACATAACGGCCTGGGTATGCGTTCAGACGCGGCCTTCGTGAGCAGCATATACCAACTGCATGTCATGATCGTCGAAGCAGTTGTAAGGGCGCTCTGGTTAATCCCACAACTGATACTGTGCTGAATCAATACCAAGACTACATCTACCGCGTCGACCGTACCGTCGAGCCTTGCTTCTACACTTGCGTCTGCCTCTGTACCAACGGCAAGTGCCACCGCACAGGCAAGTTCAGCACCAGAAAATAGTAAAGATTTATCAAGTGGGGTTATTGCAGGAATTGTTGTAGGCTCGGTGGTGGTTGCAGCAGTCATTGCACTACTTGTTTACATTGCATGGAAGGTCCGTAGATGGCATCTAGCGGAGAAGGCTCTTTCTCCCCCAATGATGCAATACTCGGAGTATCCTCAGAACCAACAGTATGCTTCCTGCCGCACCAAAACATGCCATTAGAGATGGACACAGCTAGAGAAAGGCATGAGCTGAAGGGGTCTTGAGGGACATAAGGCGTAGTATAGTAGCCAAGTGACGCTGCCCTCTCATGATGCCTGCCAATCGATAGTAATGAGCTGGAATTTTTTTTTTTTTCAGTGGGTATATAGCTGATGTAAGATAGAGAGCATCGAACGCTGGGTAACTTTATAGAGATGATCAAGCAACGACAGCTACATTCCAGCCTCCTGGTAGCCCCTCGACTCTCAAATGCGCTTTTCAATTTGATTTGTATTGGACGTAGATGACCTTAGCTTCTTCAAAACCTGCGCTGCAACCGCGACAGCATCTTCGGGAAGACCTAATAAGTGTCAGCAGACTACGAAGTAACTCATTCTTCTAGAATCTCACCTGCAACTCTTGCCACCTTTAGAGCATGGCTTTCTCGATTGACGCCTTTCCTCAAACGATGTACGTATGAAAACTTACCATCAGGTTCCTCCAACACATCATTGCAGTAACAGCCAAGTTTCTCAAAGTCTGTAGTCATGTACGTGAGTGCATGGAAATGGGTTGCAAATAACGTCCGACATTGGTTGATGTGGTACAGATGATGAAGACAGGCATAACTGACAGCTATACCATCCTCTGGTGTCGTTCCTCTACCGACTTCATCCATGATGACAAATGATCGCGGCGTCGCTTCTTTTAGTATTTGTGCCGTTTCCAGCATCTCGACCATGAATGTAGATTGATCCTGATACAAATTGTCTGCGGACCCAACACGACTGAAAATCTTATCAACGAGGCCGATTTCTGCATATTCAGCTGGCACGAAGGAACCTGTCTGTGCAAGAATGGAGATAAGTGCATTCTGACGAAGATATGTGCTTTTGCCAGCCATGTTCGGACCTGTGGTAAGCCAAATGCGTTCGTGCTCACCGAGTAGACAATCGTTTGGTGTAAACTGGCGGCCATTGTCAACAAGACTTGCCTCGACAACAGGGTGTCGGCCTCCGACCACATTATGTGATGTACCAGAGCTCAGTATAGGACGTATAAGATTCTTCTCCATAGCGAGCAAGGCAAAGGCACAGGAAACGTCGAGCTCATCGAGAATGGCCGCATTTCTTCGCAACTTGACGAGGTTCCGTACAACACCTTCACGCAACTCGCCAAGCACTCTTTGCTCTTCATTGCGGATCTGGAAGCGTGTTTTGTCCATTTGAGCCCCAAGCTGAGCCCACTCTGGAATTTGAAAGGAGCGTGTTGACTTGCTACTGCTCAGACTCTTAGGATAATGACTAACAACACGTGACACATCTTTGCCCTTGACATGTGCAATGTGTGCGAGGTTGGGCGTCCACTTGAGCGTCAAGCTTTCTGTTCCCATCTCTTGGCGAAGCCGGTTCTCTAGATTGGTTTTTTCCTCACCTAGAGAGTCCAGAGTCTTGTGAAGTCGCCCAAGAGTAGGGCTTGCATCACGTTTCATGATATAGACGTCCTCCCTCCCATCGGTAGCGCCTTTGAAGCTCCCGGAGATCATGTGAGGTTTGGGTTGGATGCGCTTCGGCATTGCCTTGAGATCCTCTTCGCCAGCTTCTCGGCCTAGAACATCTTGAGCAAGGTCCAACATCTCATTCGCCTCCTCGTCTTCTAGTCGATGGTATTCGGACAGCCCTTCTTCATCAACAGCATCGTGTATACGCCGCGCTAATTTCAACGGCTCATCTAGGCTAAAGCGTCGCTCTAATGCAGCAACACACAGTTTCCGCGCTTCAGACGAAGCTCCTATAGTATTGACCGCATTTGCGGTCCTAAGGGCTGTATGTTCACGAAGGGCTGTGGCGATATCAGAGGTGGCAATGACTGTTTTCGAAAGCTCTATGAGGTCATCTGCATCTCCTCGCCCATATGTAAATTTAGTTACCAAGCGAAGTGAATCAAATGTTCGTCCAAGGAGGGAAATGATATCTTGCCGGAGCTGTGGATACTGTATCATTTCTTCTACCAGGTTCAGCCTATCGTTGATCGTTGATAGCGACATCGATGGTGCAGCTACTTGTGGTCAGCTAGGAGTTTATGGGAGTCACGACTAGTCAGTCATACACAAGCGTTGCGTGAGTAGTCTCGTACCACTTTTCGTGACCGTTTTCTTCAGCGAATGCAACAGACTTCCCTCGTAGGTACCATCGCGGATGGTACTTCTAATCTCCAACGCCCTCAAGCTGTTTTTGTCAATGCTCATATACTCGTCAGCTTGATGTCTTACAGGAGATTGCAGTCGTATTCGAGAGCCTAGGAGTTGATGTTTGACGTAATGCAATAAAGAGCCTCCAGCGGCAACTTCACTGGGCATAAAGTTGGCCATATCAAAATCCTCTACAACATCCTCCAGCATCGGAATCCAATCTTCAAGAGTCAGTGGATTCTGTGATGGTTCCTGGAAGGTGATGATATGCCCATCTTCTTGCAATATCGAGACGATGCGTGAGTTCACTGCGCCTTGGAAGATGCTGTCCAGTACAATCTCGCGTGGCTTGATACGGGCCACAACAGACGGTAATGAAGCGATATCTGTACTTTGCGTGAGGAAGTCACCACTGGATAAATCGATCCAAGCAAGCCCAACTTCAGTACGGGGCAGATTGAGAACTGATGATACACTAGAACTTCCTGGACTTTTCTTGACTGCTTTCTCTTCTTCGATTACCTCCGGATTGACGTGAATGCTGAGCAGGTAGTTATTCTCCCAGGGGTCCATGAAGTTTTCGTCAATTAGTGTACCCGGAGTGATAACTCGCGATACTTTTCGTGTGTATTGAGATTCACCTTTCGCCCTAGTTGGGGCATCATTGGGAAACTCATCGCTGATGGCGACGTGCTTGCTCAAATCTTGGACTAGCATCTTGAGATAGCGGTCCAGTTGGTATGCAGGGAAGCCTGCCTGGAAATTTTAACATATGGTTATCTAAATCTTTGGAAACCTACTTACCATAGATACAGCAGGCTTTTTGCTACCCTTGACTCCTTTTTTCTTCGATTTTCTCAAATTTAGAAGAGGAGCAAACTTGTCGGCATGTTCGAAGTATAACTGGTTCTATTAGAAACACCAGCACCAATGGATGAATGCATACTTCATAGAAGCCTCCAACTCGCGTGAGTAGCACGCAATGACTGAATTTGAGCATGTTGTTACGAACTTGCTGCAAGAGGGGAGGGTACTCTGGCTCGGTGTTAAATTCTATGGGCGAGGCGGTTGACTCTATGACTCCTTGTGGCATTTCATTAAGAGATATAGTAACCTTCCGCTTTGCCCCTCGACGTTGATATTGCTGATGCCATGCTGGCTCTTCTTGCTGCTGTGCACGTGGTTTCGCGCCTGGTCGCGTTCTCGTCCAACAAGAGATACCTTGAGCTGAATTATGTGATCGAAAGGGGGTTACTGGATGTGAAGCAAGGTGTGAACGCGAGATACGTGTTAGGTGCCGATTAGAAGTTGAGAGCATCGCTTTGGTTATATGACAACACAAGAATAGGTTGGTGGAGAGGCGCGATGCCTGAATGCAGGAACGCGTCTCGATGCAGTTAGCGGTACGATGGCTGAAGCGAGCCGCGGGGTGCTCGGAATACCTAAGGTACGTTGATGTCGATTATTCCGAGCGCCAGCAATTGTGTCGCTCCTCACACCTTCATATCTCACATCGCAAAAATGGCGCCCCAATTCGAGCCTATGAAGAATGATCTGATCCTTCGGACAGCAAGAGGTATGTAGAGGTATTTGATGGAGTTGGAAGTTGGATGTATTACGAAGCTAACGATTGCAGGCGAAAAGGTTGAGCGCCCGCCAATATGGGTGATGCGACAAGCTGGACGTTATCTACCCGAATATCACGAGGCGAAAGGAAAAAACGACTTCTTTGAATGCTGCCGTAGCCCTGAGATCGCCTCTACGCTCACCCTCCAGCCCATTGAACGCTATGCGGGCCTCATTGACGCTGCTATTATCTTCTCAGATATCCTTGTCATACCCCAAGCGATGGGCATGGAAGTTATCATGGTGGACAAAAAGGGCCCTCACTTCCCCGAGCCGCTCCAGACGCCTGAAGATAAGCAGTACAAGGAGGTTCTTGAGAGGAAAGTAGACGTAGCCGAGTCCTTGGACTATGTTTACAAGGCAATTACTTTGACAAGACAAAAACTTGCGGGACGCGTACCACTAATTGGTTTCTGTGGGGCACCTTGGACGTTACTATGCTACATGGTAGAGGGCGGAGGTAGCAAACTGTTCATACAGACAAAGACATGGGTATACAAATACGTGGAGGAGAGCAAAGCCTTGCTTCATAAAATTGCTGAGCTCTGTGTGGAATATTTGGCTCTTCAAGTGCAGGCTGGCGCACAGGTAAGGATATTGGAAAAGTGAAGAATAATCGTTAACTTCTCGGAGATGATTCAAGTTTTCGACTCGTGGGCTGGAGAGCTCTCACCAACATCTTTCAAGACGTTTGCTCTCCCATATCTCAACTACATTGCTGACAACTTACCTGCACGTCTCGAATCGAAGGGCCTAGAACCCGTGCCAATGACCGTCTTCGCAAAAGGAGCGTGGTACGCTTTGTCAGACCTTTGCGACTCTAAGTACCATACTATTGGCCTGGACTGGCTACATGACCCGGCTGAAGCATACAAACTTGCGAGGGCAAAGGGCAAGACGCTGCAAGGAAATACGGATCCAGGTGTTTTATACGGTACACACGAATCAATCACCAAGGTGGTCGAAGATATGGTTGCTGGATTTGGGGGTGGCAAGCAGGGCTGGATTGCAAATCTTGGGCATGGTATGCGGAATCAATGTCAAGCGTGATATTGGTGCTAACAGACATAGGCATAACACCATTTGTGAAACCAGACGATCTGAAGTTCTACTTTGAGGAGATCCACCGATTGACATCGTCGTAGAAGGCAATTCAATCTGAGATTAATCTTCACCAATGTCCTCATTCCAGTCATGAGGTTTCTCTTTGATAAATTTCTGCATCAAGTCGCAACATTCATCATTGTCCAGTACAATTACTTCAATGCCCTTGCTTTTCAAATAGGCCTCACCGCCGAGGAAGGTCTTGTTCTCACCGATGACGACTCGCTTGATCTTGTACATGACACAGGCCCCAGTGCACATCTCACACGGACTCAGAGTGGTATATACCGTCGCACCACGATACTTGGAGGCTGGCAAACGCCCAGCATTTTCAAAGGCTGAGATCTCTGCCTTGTTGAGGTCAGACGGAGGAAACAGGACGCATATTTGCGAGGCCGATGTGATAGGTACGCACATGGAGTGTCGCACTGCCCTTCTGAATGCGCATATTATGGCCCTGTCCAAGGATGCTGCCTTCTGCTGAGACTAGAGCAGCTCCAATGGGCACGCCACCCTGAATGCTGCCTTGACGGGCTTCTTGCAAGGCTGCCTTGAAGCCAGGGTCTTGTGAAGACATGAGTAACGCGGTGACGGCAAAGACGCAGGGCCTGGCACGGCCATGACCAATCGTGGCTTCGGCTATCCGGCGACAAGCTTTTCAGATAGCGGAGCCAATCGGGCGGCTTGTGAAGTGGTCATAGCGTGACCCAAGGACGCTTCTCACTAATAGCATACCAGCAACACGGTATGATTTCTGGATGTACCGCTTGATGCAGTGCTATTGTCGCGATATACAGACAGGGCGAGGCTCTGCGCCGACAGCTGAATCGTTTGTGCAGGCAAACGCGCTGTTTTAGGCCGCATCAGGCTGTTGTTGGGGCGTAGAAGGGCATGGAAACTTTTGGAACTTCTCTCGCTCGGCGCAGGCGGTGGTGGACTGCGCAATGCCGGTTGACTACTTTTAAAGTCGACAAAGCTTCGCCGCCGCAATAATAATTTGACCAAAACAACCCACTCTACTCATCCGCTTGACTGACACTGTTGCAACTCCCCAGCGGCGAATCTCGGTAAGCGCTTTTTCGTTGACACTTTTCCTGCACAGAACCTCCGCCGGGCTTCGACCAGGCTGACGGGTCAGATTGGTGAAGGCAAAGCTCGGTGCGCTACTCGATCGCTAACAGTATAAGAAAGCAGAGCAAGAGCAAACCACCCCAGCGCCCGCACTCCACTCAACAGTCCCCTCTGCATCCTCACACTTCACCCACACTTCACCTACTGTATACCTGTTGAATACAAAACACACCCTGTGTTACCCCGCTAGCCCTTCGTCCCTGCCACAGCACGCCGCACAGTCGCGACAATGGTAAAAGACCAGAAGTTCTACGACATCCTCGGGGTATGTGCCGGCTCTCAACCCTAGATGAGACCGTATCACTAACAGTTGCAGGTGTCGCCCGACGCTTCCGATGCACAGCTCAAGTCGGCATACAAGAAGGGCGCACTAAAATGGCACCCTGACAAGAACGCACACAACCCCGAAGCCGCAGATAAATTCAAGGACCTCTCCCACGCCTACGAGGTCCTGTCCGACCCACAGAAGCGCCAGCTGTACGACCAGTATGGTGAGGAAGGCCTTGAGCAGGGCGGTGCTGGTGGCGGCATGGCCGCCGAGGACCTCTTTGCCCAATTCTTCGGCGGCGGCGGCGGCCCCTTTGGAGGCATGTTCGGCGGTGGCATGGGCGGAGGACGTGAGCAAGGGCCCAAGAAGGCGCGCACCATATCCCATGTCCACAAGGTCTCACTTGAGGACATCTACCGCGGCAAAGTCTCTAAGCTAGCCTTGCAAAAATCGGTTATTTGTCCCAAGTGCCATGGCATTGGCGGCAAAGAGGGTGCTGTCAAAAAGTGCGCTGGCTGTGAAGGCCGTGGCATGAAGCATATGATGCGCCAGATGGGTCCTATGATCCAGCGTTTCCAGACCGTCTGTCCCGACTGCCAGGGCGAGGGTGAGATTGTTCGCGACAAGGACAGGTGCAAACAATGCAATGGCAAGAAGACCATCATCGAACGCAAGGTCCTGCACGTTCATGTCGACAGGGGCGTTAAGTCCGGCCACAAGATCGAGTTCCGTGGTGAGGGTGACCAGCTGCCTGGCGTCGAGCCGGGTGATGTTGTGTTTGAGATTGAGCAGAAGCCACACAACCGCTTCCAACGCAAGGATGACGACCTCTTCTACCATGCCGAAATCGACCTTCTCACTGCGCTTGCCGGTGGTCAAATTCACATCGAGCATCTTGACGAGCGGTGGTTGACCGTCGACATCATTCCAGGCGAGTGCATCAGCCCAGGTGAAGTCAAGGTTATCCGTGAGCAGGGTATGCCCTCATTCAGACATCACGACCACGGCAACCTGTACATTCAGTTCGATGTCAAGTTCCCAGAACGACTCGGTGGCGAAGATGGTGCCCCCTTGGCACTCGAGCAGATTCGCGCTCTCGAATCTGTACTACCCCCTCGCAAGGTCCCCGAATCGCTACCACCGCCAGATGCCATGACTGAGGATTACACACTCGATAGCGTTGACCCTGCGCGTGAGTCACATCGTGCTCGGGGCATGGCTGGCTCCATGGAAGACGACGACGACGAGATGCACCCTGGTGCCGAGCGCGTACAGTGCGCCTCCCAGTAAACGAAGGCCCTCAGAACAACGTCAAAAACCGAAGTTGAAGCATGATTTACGACGTATGAAGGCACGCACCAACACAAACAGATGAACCAAAAAGAACAAATCATGGCGTCATGGCGGGTTTTCAAGTCTGTGGCGGCATTGCATTGTACGTTTTTTCCTCCCCTTTTCCAATCGAGTCGAGTCGGAACTTGCTCTGCTTTGCCTTGCTTTGCGTTCCTTTGCTTTGCTTAGACCGGGGTAAACTGCTGTAATCCTTACATGATCCCCCGCTTCTCGGACAGCATTATTACATGTGTGCTTTTTCTTTCTCCCTTTTTTCTTCTTTGTTCTGTCGACCTTTTGGCCATGGCAGGGGCGTTTATAGACTGCCGGGTTCTTGGGTCGCTTTCGAGGGCGAAACGAGACCGGTCGATTCGTAGGCGAGTCTGGTAGACAATGGGATGCAGTTAATGTTCAGATTTGGCTTGAGTGGCGTTGTGGATAGTTGTACTGTGTGACGTGTGATGTTGCTTTATCTCAATTCGCGAGACGAAAACGCGTCTAGGCTGATATTTACACACTATGCCGCTTTTCTGAGTGAAGTGAATCACCATGACAAAATCGCCGCAATTCCAACTCTCCATAAGCAATGCGTTACAAGCACACTTTTCATAAACACCGCCTATCTGTACACAAGAATAAAAAAAAAACAATGCTCAAGAATACAAATCTTCGTCCTGTGTCGCATCACCAAACCCTCTCTCGGCAATATCAATGCTGTTCTTGCTTGCGTGATTTCCCACCAGAGCTTTTCCCTTGCCCTTACCAACCGATCCATTAAGTTCCATATTGTCCATTTGAATAACCATGTCCTCGTGCTCAATCGCTGGCGCCTTGCCCTTTCCCTTCACCCCGGAACCTGAAGTAGTCCCATTTGTAAGCGCGCCATATTTCTGGCCATCTTCTTCCTTCTTACCAGTACCCTCGAATGTATTTCGTACACGCTGGTAATGGCGCAGTTCGTCGGCACTGACACTGGGCACGAGCTCCTGGTGTGCCTCGATGAAGTCTTGTTCCGTGACCATGACGGCTGTGTCCTCTTCGGTGGCCAGGTGGTCGAAGAAGTAAGCAATGGATATATTCGATGTGTGCGTGTCGTTGTATGCTTGTACTTTCTTGTCAACCGCACGGGCTTGACGCGTCACGGCCTTGAGCATGGCATCGGAGCATAGTGCGTACATGTCGGCACCTGTGTAAGTGAATGGCAGGGCTTGCGAAACCTTCTGTAAGGAAAGATCGGGATGCAGTGCGAATCTTGAGCGAGTGTTAGTAATCGAGTATATATGAGAGCAAAGGGCCTGACTTACTTTCTTGTCAGGGCTTCTAAGATAGTTTGCTGCTTCTCGTGTGTGTCTGAGACGCCGAGATACAACATCTTGTCGAAGCGACCGGGACGTAGTAGCGCTTGATCAAGCAAGTCTGGCCTATTCGTAGCACCAATAACGAAGACTCCTTCTCCACCGTCACTCATGCCATCGAGCTCGGCTAGCAATTGACTGACAATTCGGTCCATAACTCCTCCACTGTCACCTTGGTTGCCACGCTTGGGCGCAACAGAGTCTAATTCGTCGAAGAACACAACACAGGGGCGAGCATCGCGGGCCCGTTGGAAGACGCGTCGTACGTTAGCTTCGGACTCACCGATGTACATGTTAAGTAACTCGGGCCCTTTGACACTGAAGAAGTTGAGGGAAAACTCGGTTGCAATAGCTTTTGCAAGCAACGTTTTACCTGTTCCAGGGGGTCCATAGAAGAGGATACCACTGCGCTTCTTCATACCCTTTGCGAAGAGTTCAGGACGTGACAGCGGTAGCTGAATGGTCTCCATAACTGCATCCTTGACATGTGTAAGACCACCAACATCTGACCAGCCTACATTCGGAATCTTGGGTGCTCCGATAGAGTCCGCGAAATTTTTGCGTGCTGCATCAACAGCACTATCGAGGTCAAGCTTGGTCAGACTATTGCTGAAGTGGCCACCGGCGAGTTCTATATCTCGGGTCGTGACGCTGTGTTCCGATGAAGAAACTTTTGTTGCGGATGTCGCAAGCGCCTCTATTCGGTTGCGCTTTGCCACGACTGCACGATCAACCACGTCCACGAGATCACCTGCGACCAGGGCCGCAGTCTTGACAGCGACATTGCCAAGATCAACCTCAGGGGATAGCCTGATGCCGGCATCATCGATGATGCTTCGCAGAATGCCTTCTCTCTCACCCTCATCGGGTGCCGTCATTTCAATCTCGTGCGTAAACAGGCCCCGAATACCTTCTGGCACCTTGTCAATCTCTGTGGTCGTCGCAACTAGCACGCGAGCGTCTGCTAGGATCTCTTTCAATGCAATGTTCATACGATCGGCATTCAGTGCATCCACGTGCTTGACCAGTAGAGCTGTGAACTCTGCACCACACGTGAATGCCCGGTCAGCCCGTGCCTTCAGGAAACCTTCTGTTTTGACATCACCGCCGCCTGCACCTCCTTCAGTAACAATATCGAAAGCGTCGATTGCGAATGTGTGGAGCCCAAGGTCTTCGCAAGCTTTGGTCGCTACTGTTGCCTTGCCAATGCCACGTTGTGTAGATGTGATCAAGACCGCAATTGGCGGTAGTCCTAGGTGGATGGCTCTTGGACTGGTGGCAACTGACATAAGTTCTCGTAAACGTCGGCGAAGTGATGATATATAAGGCGTAGGGAGTTCGTCCAGGGCCATTGTTTTTTGAGAGCTCGCGACCGGAGTTCGCTTAGCACCCAGATAATATTGCCATGAATTATTGATCGGTACCGGTGTTTTGCCTTGTTCACTTCCGTTCATCTCCATCTTGGTGCTGGATGCGTCCACTGTCACAGCGCCGCCCCATATGTCGCCTTCCTCGCTGTCGCGCGACGCATGGGGCGAGCTTGAGGCGTTGCCTATCTTGAACCAAGCCACCAGTTTTGTACGCTGGCTTTCAGCATTAGTATCACTATCATTTACACCCTTCTTGGATCCTGTTAGGAGCTCATCATTACCCCCTTCTTCTTCTGCTGCTGCTGCTGCTGCTGCTGCCGTCTGGAAGATAGCTCGACCAAGAGACTCATCAATTGAAACACCAATCAAATCTCCACTCTTGACAACACGTCGCTTCTGCTCAAAGTGCTCTTTCAGTGCAGCGAACAAGCTAGGTTGTAACAACCTATCAGAAGACAACGGTGTAGAAAGCTTTAGAAGGGTGACTTCCTTAGCGGAGGGCGGTAGAGAAGAGCTTGTGAGACGTGGCTTCTGTAGAGCGCTACCCCGAGGTAGATGCAAAGATGTGTGAGGAGCCAGTGGCGTGATACGAAGATGAGAAGGGCTTCCTAGGTTTGCTAGGAGGATAGGTGAAAGATAAGCCTGTAATGCTGTGTTTGTAGGTGGAAAATCCGCCACACTTGATCGTCGCTGTCGGTCTGTAGTTTTATGGATAGTGTATCGTGCGATCTTTTTTGACATATTTTCCGGCAGTCCATAGACTCGGACAGGGCGCCAGTTCGAGTTGTCTTCATCGTCTACTGCTCCTCCAAAAAGACCCCAAAGCGGATGTGAAGATGGCTCTTCAGTTACTTCTATCTTGACCCAATCGCCGGAAAAGCACCCGATCTTGACCAACGTATTAGTATCGACAAATACGCGAGCCTCTTCATCGTCGTCACCACCAGGCTTTGGATGTACCAGTTCATCTGCAATACTATGTAGAAGACCCTGTGCTTTGAAAACCTTGCTCTTGGAAGAGGTAGGACCGCGGGCAGTTGTGGCCGTGAAGCTGGAAAATACGGATCCTGGCGTAGCAATACTAGTTGTCCTGTAGTTGCCAGGCCGTGGAGTAGCCGATGTGAAGGAAGAGAGCACACCTGAGGATTGAGGTGGTAGCAGGGGCGCATTCAACGAAATAATGTCTTCCTCGTCAGACAGTCCCTCCCCGTCTGTGCCTGAGACTTCCGAGTCAAGGTTGTCGGTCGACCCCTCGTCTGGCGGAGAGGTGGTCCTTGACTCGGCGCGATCCTCGGCAGCGGAGTAGAAGGTATCATTGGAGGTATCTTCTGCCTCATCTTCCTCGTCAAAGCCATTCAAGACGGACGAGGGTCGCGAGGGTGGTAGGACAATAGCGGTTTTGGAATTGCGATGCGACTGGAGTACGACAATCCGCGTGGTGGGTAGCAAGAGGCCTTGCGCTACAGGCTCGCAAGCAGTGATCTTGGCTGGCGGAGGGGGGACGTGGGTAATGGGGTGGGCTGGCAGTGGCAGGGGAAGCAGGTCGCCGGTGTGAAGTACGGTTGGAGTTTGCAACGCATCCCGGACCGCATTTCGCCATACTTTTTCTTGGGCTGCTTGGTCCGCTTTTGATGGTGCTCTGCCTTTGGCCCCATTGACGTCGAGATAACGTGATTTGGGTCCTCGTCCTGCACCGTTTGTCCTGTCGATGAAGCCCCCACCAAATTTGGCATGCACCTCGTCTAGTTTGCGCAATGCTTCCGTGTCCAAGTTGACGTACACGGTATCCAGCCCAATGGGCACTACATCGTGTATGCGCACCTCAATAGGGGTATCTCTCCGCTGCGTCCTGTTGGGCGCGAGCGCATGGAGGACCTGGGAGAAGGATTGGAGGGCCAGCGACGATGCGGGCATCTGGAGAGACGAATGGGGGCGTGCGGCAGAGGAATCGTCCTTTTCAGCAAGTCGTACGGGCAGGATCGTCCAGGGCACGCTGTGGGAAGCTACGACGGAGCTCGGGAGCCATGGGGTAACGGCGACGTGCTGAACGGGCGCAGTTGCTTTCGCGTATTAGCCACACCATCCGCAACCATCCGTCGGGGTACATACCAGAAGACTTGAAGGCAGGAAACAGGTCGCCGAAGAGATCTTCAGAGAGCACTCCCACTTCGCCCTTCATGCGGTCGTCGAGCAGCAGACGCGCCGAAATGGCTGGCCGGTCAAGCCGTCTTCTCCGCCGCCTTTTGCGCGGATGAGCCACGCCATTTCGTGCATCCATATTTGTTGGCGAAGTAGGACGACAGTAGGACGACGCCAATTAGACGACGCCGATGGAGTAATGGTGCACTGCCTGGGTTGTCGCAAGCAGCCTGAGCGTTGATGCCAAGGTCGACATGTTATACCTCGGCAGGCCGCGACTCGGAGGACCGAGATGAACCTGGCATGTCACTGCTCAACTTCACCTCCATCACTTGCGAACACCCAAATCCCCATCTAGTATCGAATTCTTCTACTCCTCGCTATTTAATTCCAGGCACTCAATGCCCGGCTCGACTCAAGCATGACAGAAACAAAATGAATACTAGGACATGAAAAAAATACGTTTCAATGATGGGATATTACATTTGCTTTACTACATCAAACAGGTCCGCCATTCACAGAATAGGAGACTGTCAATCGAACATTTTCACCACCATCTCCTCTGCTGCGTGGGTCGAGCCCATCTCTTCCCAAGTTTTACTGTCACCCGACTGTGGAGTTCGATGGTTGCAATGTTGAAAGGTGCCCCATTTGCCGGAGGAGGAGGGGGCACAGTGTTCGCCGGTGGTGGAGGAGGTGGCGGTGCGACTGTTGTGGCGCTTCCTGTGTTGCCCTGGATTTGGGACTGCACTGGTACACCCCTGACCTCACTTGTTGCACTGACAAGTTCACTTGCGCCTGCTATAGGTGTTGAAGCAGCAGCCGCAGATGTAGTAGCAGCTTCTCCGGCCGCAGAGCTTTTGATGGCCTCTCCAGCTGCTGCAGATGAAGCGACTGCTGCCGAACTTGCAGCTTCGCCTGCACTCGAGGAGGCTTGTGTCTGCAGCGTGCTCTGCGGTGGGCCCATCGAACCAAGTTGGAACGGCCTTTCAGGCGCTTTCATTGGCCATGAACCCAGTGGACAAGCACATTGACAAGCACACCCACCGTTCTTCGCTGCTTGCTCTGCTGCTGCTGCTGCCCCGGCTGCCCCTGTTGCCAGTGCACCACCGGCCGAGGATTTCGTAGCCGAGCCAGCACCAGCAATAACATTAACAGTACTTGCTTTCGCTGCCGGTGAGCCTTTAGCGCTAGATTTTGCTGTAGCATTCCCTCCTCCAGCGGCTTCTGTGATGGTTGTTCCCTTTGCACCACTCGCAGCCGCAGCAGTGCTCTTCATGACATGTGTAGTACTGGCTTTGGCTGTTGCGCCCCCTCCGGCCCCGGCGGCCTCTGTTATGGTTGTTCCCTTCGCAGCGCCCGCCGCCGTGCTCATAACATGCGTCGTGCTAGCTTTAGCTGTGGCATTTCCCCTCCCAGATCCTCCGGCATCAACGATGACAGCACTTCCAGCCTTAGTAGTGGTGGTCGCATCTGCAATACCGGCAGCTTTGCTCGTCTTAGGTTGCACAGTAGTCGCTTTTGCTGTTGCATTTCCCTTTCCAGATCCACCGGCACCAACAATAATTGCGCTTCCAGCCTTAGTAGTGGTGGTTGCATCCGCAATACCGGCAGCCTTACTCGTCCCAAGTTGCACAGTAGTCGCTTTTGCTGTTGCATTTCCCTTTCCAGATCCACCAGCATCAACAACAATTGCGCTTCCAACCTTAGTAGTGGTGGTCGCATCTGCAATACCAGCAGCCTTACTCGTCTTAAGCTGCATAGAAGTTGCTTTTGCCGTTGCGTTCCCCTTTCCAGATCCTCCAGCCTCAACAACGACCGCACTTCCAACCTTTGTCGTAGTAGTCGCACCTGCGATGCCAGCCGCTTTGCTCGTCATAACATGGGCAGTGGATGCTTTCGCAGTGGCGTTGCCCTTTCCGGCATCGACAACAATCGCGCTGCCAACTTTTGTCGTCGTCGTTGCACCCGCAATTCCTGCAGCAGTTTGATTGGCAGGGCGCGCTAATGAAGCTTTGGCTGATGTCTTTTCACCAGCCGTTTCCCCTTTGGACGATTTCTTTTCTGCGGATACAGTAATGGCGGCAGGCTTCGTTGCGTTTGCACTTGCCGTAGCCTGTGCCTCGGGCATAGGCTTCTTGGCCTCTGCGGGCTGTTCAGCCATCGGCGCTGGAGTTGGTACTGGCTTTTCTTTAGGGGGCATATTAGCCATTGGAGGGGTCGGTTGTGCTTCCGCAGGTGGAGCCTGGGGCGTTTCTTTGGTAAGAGCCTCAGCGACTGACTGTTGGCCTATCGCCTCGATAACCTTTGTCTTGATTTGCTGACCATTAGGCTCGTCGATGATAGTCTCCTTAATTTCGATGATCTGGCCATTTACACTACCAGCTTGTGCGTTTCCTTGTTCTCGTCCAGAAGCTTGACCTTGTCCATTGAGCTTGCTGAAACCAGCGTCGGCAATCTGGTTCGCGATATCCGCGGCGGATTCCTTCTCTTGACTTCTGCTCTGCCCCTTAGCATTCCCACCTAACATGGCGCTGATGTCAAGCCCATTGCCTTGGCCTTGTTGTCCCTGGCTTGGCTTTTTCCCTTGCTCTTCTGGTTGTTTCTGTCCCGGTACACTTATTTGACCTTGCTCTGCTAGTGTTGTTTGATTTTTTGCGATGTTTTGGCCTTGCTCGTTGAGACCACTGATGATCTGGTCAACGCTAGCTGCGCGTCCTCCAGCAAGCTGATTTCCTGCTTCAGCAACCCCCTATGCATGCGTCAGTACGAGGAAGACAGCGTAGAGTACAGTGTACGTACTGCTCCTATCAGTAGGAGCACAGTCCAAGATGGTCGTAATCTTCGCATTGTAACTTTGTAGATGAATGAAGCGCAAAAAAATAATAATGATTAGTTAACACATCAACAGCGCAGCTGTAGAATCAAAACTCGTTCAGGCCTGCACAGCAGCGAAGAGGAGTAAGAAAGAAACGGCGTGGTGGGTACGCGATCGGTTCGAAACGAGGGCAGGATACCGAAAGTAAGAGACCAACCCTCTCAAATGGCGCCTGGCACGAAGATCATGCTACTTAAACGGGTCCGACAGCCACCCGGTCTGCTCTGTTTCCAACATGGCGCTGGGTTTCGAGCTTGTTAATCCACGCGGCTACACGCACAGCGCCCATGGTGTCTCATGAGTCGGACCTTGCTCTAATCTGGCAGGGCGTATCAACCGGCAATGGCTTTGTCAGGAGTGCACGGCTGAGAAGCTTGGGTGCATAGTAGAACGCCTGCGATTCATGATCGACAGGATCGCAGATGTCCATTCTGGGAATTTCGGAGCTTCACGATAGCCTGGCTAACCGCTGTGGTTGACATCTGAGACGTGACGCGACATCCTTCAAACCCACTTGGTTTCACGACTCGCCTAAATGCGGTAGACGCATCGTTCCGCCTGGATTTTCGCATACTGAACTTCCGAGTAAAAGCCATGGCTAACAAGAACGCTATGCTTCTGTAATGAGTAGTGGAAGCAGGAGAGAGATGCAATGCTCTTGTAGTTGTTCAATAGGTAGCACGAACCATCGAGATCGCAGGTCAAAGTCATCTTGGTTCGGATCGGGCTTGGCGGCTATCATGAGGTCATCACATCTACTTTAAGTCAACGTGCAGCACAAAACAGATCAAATTCGGCAACTTCGTGTTAACGACCGGTGAATTCGGGGCGCAGCAGATGCTGATGTGAAAGATTATATCTATCACCTGTGTCTGATCCGCGGAGGTCACAACACAAATTCAGAAAGAGTGGCCAGCAACAAAATCGAAATCATGGGCGCTGTCCACGTTCTCGACAACTACTACCTCGCCATTACCTTCCTGATTACCATCGCCTTTCAACTCTTCTTCTTCGCCATCGCTTTCAGCCTCAAATTCGACAAGCTCACAGATTTCGCCGGCGGAACCAACTTCGTCCTGCTTGCTATCCTTACCCTTGCATTTAGCGAGAACAAAGACCAAACGCGCAATGTAGTCGTGTCTGTGTTCATGATGGCGTGGGCCGCACGATTAAGCGGGTTCCTCCTTTTCAGAATTATCAAGACCGGCAAAGACGACCGCTTCGATGACAAGCGTGACAAGTTCTGGTCTTTTTTGGGTTTTTGGGTGTTCCAAATGTTCTGGGTCTGGATATGCTCCCTGCCCGTAACCATTTTGAACTCGCCAAACGTAACACGGTTCTCTCAACCCAGCTTTGGAACAGGCTGTGACATTGCGGGCATAATCCTGTACGCAATTGGCATCGTCATGGAGAGTGTATCGGACGCCCAAAAATACCGCTTTCGTACTGCCCACGGTAGTGATGGCATGATTTGTGATGTGGGTTTCTTCGCTTGGACTAGGCATCCAAACTACTTTGGAGAAATCATGATACAATTTGGTGGGTAATCAGACCTATGAAAACATGAACTCCACTAATATGGCCAGGTATTTTCACCATTGCTGTTTCGCCAGCATCAAATGCCTATGTATCAGGTGGTGCTTACGCCGCGCTATACGCGTCAATCCTGGGCCCTTTCTTCCTAACTTCCCTTCTTATGTTCCTATCTGGCCTACCGCTGCAAGAAAGACCAGGGGCGAAGAAGAGGTACGAAAAGGGCAACAATTGGCCAGCATATGAGCGATATCTGCACCGCACAAGTATTCTCATACCCTTTCCACCTCCGCTCTACGAGAAGATGCCGGTCATATTGAAGCGAACTATCTTTTTAGAATTTCCACTATATGTCTTCGACCCAGCCAAGCATGCGGATCAGAGCAAAGTCCAAGTTAGGGCAGCTGAAGAAGGCCAAATTGCAAGGCTGAGTGACGAGCAAGGTTTGAGATCTTGAGATATAGCAGACGGAAAACAAATCCGGTACGGCCTCCTAAAATACGCTTAGCTACAAGTTTAATATCGATGCCCATCAATTCTAGTCCAGTGGTCAACTCTCAATCCCGTGCCTTCCTCTCTCATCTCGGGATGTGTGACTCGTATCTCGGGTTTCGGATTTACCAAATCCAAAATCCGACCAATCTCACAAGCCACCTATAAAATCTACGTCTAGTAACGGCATGTCATCATTCCACATGCAAATCGATTTCTGCTTGTTTTTCCTCAGGAATAGCACACCTCCGTCTTCGTATCGCGGGCAAGTGGCGCTCCATGGGTCAGCATAACAAATCCTGTTTGACGACATCAGTTTCCAAACAACAAGTGCGCCAAGCCGACACACCACTCTGACTTCCATCAATCCACTAAAGAGCGGTGCATGAAACATGTTCCCAACATCCTGGACCCTAAGCCAGGCGTTCGCCGGGTGCGCAGTTCTGCCACAGCGACTTCCGGACTCCGCAGCCGAACGCCCTTCGAAATGGGCAGCGCAACACGACCTCTACCACGCATGGAGCGCCAATGAAGATGCAAAGAACAAGGCTGCCAGCCTAGGAAGCACTGCCATGGCCGAATTGCAAAAAGCAAGCCCCAGCGTACCAAGCCACATTGAACTGTACTCGCCCAGATATTACGCGGCATGTACAGTAGGCGGCATCATGGCCTGCGGCCTCACGCACACAATCGTCACGCCACTCGACTTGGTGAAGTGCCGCCGCCAAGTCAAACCCAAGATGTACACGGGCAACTTCGCCGCCTGGAGCAAGATTGGGCGTGCCGAAGGGCTGCGCGGCGTCTTCACGGGCTGGAGTCCCACGTTCTGGGGCTACTCGGTGCAAGGCGGGCTGAAGTACGGCGGGTATGAGTTTTTCAAAAAGTTCTACAGCGATCTCGCGGGCGAGGAAAACGCGCACAAGTACAAGACGCTAATTTACATCGCGGGGTCGGCGTCAGCGGAATTTATTGCTGATATCGGACTGTGTCCGTTTGAGGCAGTCAAGGTGAGGATGCAGACGAGTATTCCGCCGTTTGCGACGGGCACGCTGAGTGGTGTCTCGACAATTACGGCCAAGGAGGGCTTTGGCGGCTTGTTCAAGGGATTGTATCCGCTTTGGGGTCGGCAGATCCCGTATACAATGATGAAGTTTGCGTCGTTTGAGACGATTGTAGAGATGATATACAATTATTTGCCAGGCTCGAAGAGCGAATATGGTAAGGGGGCGCAAACGGCCGTATCGTTTACTGCAGGCTACGCGGCTGGTATTCTCTGTGCGATTGTCAGCCATCCAGCTGATGTGATGGTGTCGAAGCTCAATGCCAACCGCCAGGCTGGAGAGAGTTTCGGAGCTGCTACAAGTCGTATTTACACGGATATTGGGTTTAGAGGTCTCTGGAATGGTCTGCCAGTTCGTATTGTGATGATTGGAACTCTGACCGGACTCCAGTGGATGAGTAAGTACCTTGATGACCCTTCTGATCGTCGCTATGCTAATTCGTGACTGTAGTCTACGATTACTTCAAGATCTTCATGGGCTTCCCTACCACCGGTAGTGCGCCTCCAGTTGACAAGGGCAAAAAGTAAGGCTGGAAGTCGTGACATCGACTCCATGTATTGTGACTGTACTTTTACCTCCCAAATCTCCCCACATTGACGACATAGCACTTACGGCTTGGTCCATGGCAAGCCTAATTTCTTCATCTCCACCGCCAGCTGGAGAATATAATCAATGCTCTCGCACTGCGTCTTCGCCTTGTGCACATTATCCCCCCAAACATAAATCCCATGCCTCCTGACCAAAATTGCATAACTGTCTGGCTCCTTCTCCATCGCCTCCTCCAAACTCTCCCTGAGGTCTTCTTCATGCGCCGTGTTCTCGATGATGGGGATGCGCAGCCGATCGTAGTAGCCGAGATTCCCGGTCTTGCCACGGCCCCTGGGTATGCCTTTGATTTGCTCGATTTGCTCGATTTCGAAAGCCCCCGATGGACCTAGTTCGCGTTCTACGAGGAGCGTGACAAGGACGGCCCACTGTGAGTGGGTGTGGATGCAGCAGCCGGCGCCCCGTTCAAAGGCAGCGAGGAAGAGTGGGGTGCAGGCCGATGGTTTGAGGACCTGAGCAGCATTTTATTAGCCCTGGTCTCGTGGATCAGGACAGGTATGTACCTGAGGCTTTCGAAGATACTCCTTAGACGCAAAGTCCATAACAAACATGTCGGTGGGCTTCATGAGTTCTTTTTGCACGCCGCTGGGCGCAATGTAGATTTTGTCTTCATGTCGGATGCTCGTGCCTCCGCCTGTGCCTGTTACCTGGCCAATTCTCGCGCGTCAGCTGTATCTTTCTGTTGTATGGCACATGTCTACGTTGGTCGTACCCAGCCTAGGGTGTAAAACTTTGCGCACAGCGTGCAGATGTGGTTTGCAGGGTGATTTGGGTCACTTGAGTGCACGAGCGCCTCTACATCTTCGGTATTGGCACTCATCTTGTGGGTGAAGCTCGGAGAAGTCGCAGATATTCAATTCTGCGTTTTCTGGCAAAAGGAACGAATGACCGAATTGGGCAGGAAGCTTCACCCCACTACACGTGGTTGTGCCCCACTATGACATGTTTCGAGTCTGGTACCGCAATTGCGTGTCGTCACCTCAATAAATAATTTAACGTCTGTCCCCGTGTGGCAAGAAACCCTGCGCAGCGAGAAACTGCTAGTGCTTTTCATCGCAACAGAGCCCACAATAATCAAGCAGCAGAGATGATCTTGGAATAGATACTCCAAATCTTAGATTTTGCCCGTACTTTATGTCTTCTAAATAAGACATCTCCTCGGCCTATAATACCACATTTCACCGTAGGCATAGACAACGACATTACTCTAGACAGGCTCGGATTTACTGGGAAGTTCGTGCATTACACCTAAAACTTGCTAATATATAGACAAGTATGGCAAAATTACATACTGGGAGTAGTGTTTAGATAACTATGCTCATCGCGCTTTGACGGTGGTTGAATGCTTCGTTGAGTGGAGTTGGCAAATAAAAGGCCCCCCCGCCTCCTGTTTGTACAGAAAGGTCAAAAAATAAAATAAAAGGATAACCTTAATTTATTAATGCTGACGTGGACTCTGGAGCGCTAAAATGACTCGGGTTGGCTGTGATTTGGCGATCAACCCCGCGTCGTGTGGTTGAGCAACGCTGAGCACTGAGACAGCCCCAAACACCCATTGAACTCTGGTTAGTCGCTGCTAGCCTGAACACGTAATCTGCTACAGTATAGGAGGATACGCCTCAGTCATAGCCCGCGCTGACAAGTGCTAGAAGAGAGGCTTTTAGGAGGCTAGAATCTATTGACTTAGTTAACGTAGTAAGTTCTAGTCGATGGTTCCCCGTAGGTAGCGGTCCGTGCCGTGCACAGTTGCACTAGACGCCACAGGGAAGCATCGAAGGTCATCATTTGAATGGGGAATTGAGACTTTGACAAACACCTCCTCAAAGAGCCATCCCCTGCCTGCCCTTGCCGGTTGAATATTGATTACCAAAGCTGGCGTTCCTAACACAAAGCCAAGGATGTAGGCGTCAGATCGGAGTTCAGCCGCACAGTACACGGGACCTTCTGCTTCCTAAACTTCACACTCCAAGTTCCATCCTCCATCCGCCTTCTTCGAGTTCGTTCTTCACTTCAGTCTTTAAACAATGGATACACTGTACACTCCGCTTGACTCGACGCGTGAAATACGACTCCTGCGACTTCACGCTCGATCCTCTATCTTAAAAGCGTCTTCAATTCAGGCTGAGGAGCATGTCCCAATCTCTTGCGATATATATCCTATTGCATTCCACGAAGCTAGGGATCAAGGATACGAAGCACTATCTTACACCTGGGGAGACCCAAAGGAACCCCTACCCATACTGGTGAACGAGACAGAGGTGCTCGTAACAAGAAACCTCCATGCCGCCTTGAAGCATCTCCGCAGCGAGACAACTAATGTAATTATATGGGTGGATGCGCTTTGTATTAATCAGAAAGACGATGTAGAGAAGAGCAAGCAACTCAGTTTCATGACGGATATTTATTCCCATGCCAAAAGTACGAGAGTATGGCTCGGGCCAGCAGACGACATCACCTGCAGCGATGAAATCATGCTCCAGCTTGCACAGATCGGGAAGGCTGTCGTTGACCGTGGAGCCTTCGACTTCTTCATTAGAATGTCTACCCTATCTATCCAAGATCCGGAAGGTGCCGTGCACGCCGAGAATGAAGCCACGAGGCTTGTTGAAGATATGCTCGATGAATCCCTCCTCCAGATCAAGGACTCACTTAGTCTCCTTACGGGAACCTGTCATCTCTTCTCGCGCGAATACTGGAGTCGTGTCTGGATCTTGCAGGAAATCATTATTTCTCGTAACGTCGAAGTGTACTGTGGCAAGCTGAAAATTGGATTCGCATTCCTGCACGCTGCTATGCTGTATATCATATACATGCGAGCCTTTCTCTCACGCAGACTCGCAGAGCAGCTAACAGCCTTGTTGGAAGCATCAACCGATGGAAATTTCCCACCAGACTGCGAATTAAAAGCACAGTTTGACTTTCTCTGCTCTGCCGATATACCGTCATCCGCAAGTTTTGTTTCAGGAATGCGAAAACGATATCAAAACCCTGCTCAAGAGAACGACAGAGAGAAACCTAACCTTATCTGGCTTCTTGCCAGCATTCGTGTGGGGAGAGAGGCCACGGATCCTAGGGACAGAATTTGGGCACTTCTTGGAATTGCGGCGGACACAGGGGCTCTTGGTATCATTCCAAACTACGCAGCCACAAACTTGTGTACCGCTGTCTACTGCAACACCACTCGTGCCATAATCGCCTCTGGTCATGTTGATATCCTTGCCTTCTCTCAATGGAGTAAGGCCGAGCCAGACGTACCCTCGTGGGTCCCTGATTGGCGACAGGAGGTCAGGCAACCCTTTGGACAATTACCTTGGGATACACCATACTCAGCATCAGGCTCTGCAATATTTCTAGGACATCCTAACAAAAACGTTCCTTTCTCACAACTAAAAATACATGGTTTCCTCGTTGACTCCATCGAATCGCTAAAGCCCCAGTGCAATGGAGGTGAATCGCTAAGCATGAAGCATCGCTACCAGGCCTGCAAGTATCTACAGGATATAATGTCTCTATGCCAAATCTCCAACGAAAAACTCGAGAAATCAGGTGTAGAAATCTATCCTGACCCTTCTCTCCGGGAAACTGCATACCAACGTGTTCCTGTAGTTGATTTATATCTCACGGGATTTGTCCGAAGTGCCACGCTTGAGGAATGTCGCCTCGGTCACACAGAAGTTGTTACGGACTTCATCCAGCAGCAAAACCACGGGCCGAGTGCTGGAGTTCCAGTTACGAATACGCTCAGAAGTTACTATAGTATGATGGGGCAACAGGTGGAGCGCAGACCATTTGTGACTGTGAAAGGGTTTGTTGGACTTGCTCCTGGACATGCGGACGAAGGAGATGTCATTGTTATTTTCCCCGGAGCAAAGTTTCCATATGTGTTAAGGAGATGTGATGACGGAATGTGTGTATTGGTTGGAGAGACGTTTGTTCATGGAATTATGTACGGTGAGTTTATAACCAAGGATTGTGAGTTGGAGGAATTTTCCTTGAAGTAGGATTATGAGGGAGTTGTTAAAAGTCGCGTTATGAGAAGAGCAACAACGTACCCGACACCAATCGTAGGATCTGCCTTGACGCGCGAAATGTCTCATATTGCCAAACTACTTGTCCCCAAACCAAGGATCCTGGAAGATTTCTTGAACTGACGCCTTTGTTGAAGGCTCAAATCGTAGTAGCCTACGAATAAGCGCGCCTATTTTGACGATTTCCTCTTGTGTCAAGTCCTCTTTCTTCGTGCCGTCAAAGTATGTTCCCTCTAGCCACTCCTGAAGACTGTTTTCCGTCTTGTCCCCAGCCCACGTGCTATCCATAGCACGCCATTTTTGCTGCCACCGCTCTAGCAATTCATTACTAGCAGTCTCTGACATCTGGCGAACGACGGTTACGAGTGTTGCCATGATGCTATCAAAAGGTGGTTGGCCAACTATGGGCTCGACGATCTATTGAATAGGTGAGCTTCATCTTCATTCGCGTCTTGGCTTACGCCCACAAGTCGACGCGATAGTCCAACTTCTCTCCAAAAATGGCCTCGGGTGCTCAAACACAAAGAGGAGCGTAGAGCGTTTCATAAACGTCATCGTTGGCGAAAGATTTACCAAAGTCAATGATTTTGACCTGTTGCTGTGACAAAGCCACGTCTGTGGGATAAGGGTGTCAGTCCCTAAAAAGAAAGATATTTCCGCAAACGCTTGGAGGTAAGCGATAATTGGGGTACGCTCCCTTCACAAATGCGATGTAATCTGCATGTTAGTTAAATTTTCCGTCCTAGTCGCGAAGTGGTGTTGCGTCCAAAGCTCTCTACTGTCTGTCGACTCTTCGGAAGCGGGAACCATCTTGACAATGGTTCAGGTAATACTAGTAAATGGCACCTTCTATGAGGTTTGTCCATCAACCCTATCACTAAGGCGTAATGCTTATGTGAGTAGGGCATCGGCTATGGGCATGTCATCGACTGTGATGATAAAAGGATAGCTTTTCGAAAGGCAAGGGAAAACACCATCATTGATGGCCTTCAGGATGCCATTCAGTAGTTCGGTGGTATCTTCAAGCAACACATTCTGACTCCTGTTTTACGCGGTGATAGTTCTACATCATCTGAACGAGGGTGGGCCGGGCCTACTCACTCGCGTTTTGACGTCATACTGACTAGAGGAGAAGTTTGTAATGGTGCGTCGCCAAAGATAGAACTGCTACGTGAAATAAGGACAAGTGATTCGGGGCGGCTACGAACAGACTCCGGTGAAGGCGAATTTGGCATCGACCCATTTGAGGAGATCGAAGCGAATAATATACTAACTAGATATGCAAGCACTTAGTTGGAGCACATAGGATTTAGCACACTGCTTATTTACTCGGAGTTACTTAGATGGTATATAATGTTGGTCATGCCTTGTCTAAATGGTAGGTTTTCTGCGATTTTGTCATAACGTGGCTGAACGCGATATCCGCATGGAATGAGCTGGGATTACAATAGGGCAATTGTACTTTCAGCTTTATAGCGCTTCCAGATATTCTATAATATCGGCGTGCAACGCGAGACGCTCAATGTTCATGACACAGTACCACCGTGTGTTCCTGAATCAGCGTAATGAATTTAGCGCATTATAAGTCAATTATTAGGCCGCGCTCTCCTAGCTACGAGCCCCAGGATTCGTAATGGGCCTGTTTCGGGTCCCTCGCGCTTCTGCGATCTAATCTGGTTATGGCAAGGTTGCTTACAAAAGCTCAACGAAAGCAATGTGCGAGAGGTTTAGCGATCTTCTTAGCCTGAGTAACGACTTTTTACAGAGAAGGATTTGAAGATAGCCTTGTAGAGAAGCTGTACAGGGTTAGGACATATGGGCCCAGATGTTGGCCCCTGTTGTTGATGGATTATGGGTCATGGTTGTCGACCTATTTGATTCCCGTAGGACCCATCACATCCCACTTAGACGAGCCCTCGACTGAATGGCATCATCTCTTACACGGATCACTTCACAGATACCCGGCATGCCACTATCGGTGCCACACAATACTACAGATCAAACAAACAGCCTCGTCCACTGTCGACCCATCCTGTGTCGAAGGGGTGGTGCCCCTTCGACGCACTTGACAAGGTCTGAGGAGATTCATGTGGGAACTCTCATGCTCAATAGACTCGATGACGCGCCCGAGCAGAGCATTACTCTCATAAAGCTGCGTCATGACGAAATACTGTTGACGCTGCGTTCGGCGGCAGGCCGCACCACAAAAACGGCGGGCCACCTAGGAATCTAGTGGGGGGTATCACAATATAAAAGAACATTGGAACTCAGAGAACACTTCCTGCGCCCTGAGGGCACGAGGGCAGAGCGTCTCTACGAACCTGACATAGTGGTGCAGAAATACAAGGCATCAAGTATAATAGGCACAACATTTCAAAGAACATAAAATATAGGCAAATATGCCACCTCTTGAGAGGGTATGTGCATAGCCGTAGATAGGAACCAAACCATGCAAAAGGCAAAGGAGCAGCTGGTGAAGTGGGGCTTACCGAATTCGTTCGGCAAAGCGTCGGCTGTCCGCCAACCCTTCGCACCGGCCATACCCTTGTCAGCGCGAGCTATGACTGAGAAGTATCCTCCTGTACTGTAGCAGATTACATGCTCAAGTCAACCCAAGGTCATGTTAGCCGTATGGAAACCTGATGCCAGTAGGCTAGAAAACAGCTATTCTATTTTGGACTTTGCTGCTCCGTGCACAGTCAGGATGTAGGCTCGCGCTAACAGCGCTATGGCCAGAGCGGGTCGGCTGGTTCCGTAAACAAGTTAGTTCACGCATGAGCTGCATGATGGCCTGCTTGACAGATTCTTGATATCCTAAGGAAAGTGAACTTATGCAATTTGTCGTGAGGACATGCACAGGAAGCTTGTTAGTTACTGCTGCTTGCCATTATCGATAAGGTGCAGGGTAGCGTGAGGCAGACTGCCTGTAGCAACGCTGTCAGCCTTGCTGCAGCTGCACCCCTCTCAGCTTGGTTGCTCGTCCATCACCTTCTACCTCCATCATGCTACCGTCTACCTTCGCCACACCCCTATACATATCTACAAACTTTGTCCACATTCTTTCGACATGGACCCACTTAGCACCACGGCGAGCATCATCGCTACCCTACAGCTCTCGAACAAGGTCCTTGGGTATTTGAACGACGTCAAAGATGCCTCGAAAGACCGCGCAAAGTGCGCTATAGAGGTCTCGAATCTGCATAGCCTCCTTCTCAGCCTAAGATTCCGTCTCGAAGAGGGAAGCGCCGATAAGCTGTGGTATACCGCAATCCGAGCCTTCGCAGCCGAAAACGGACCGCTTGACCAGTTCAAGCAAGCTCTTGAGTTGCTACAAACTAATATAACAGAGGGAGGCAGACTAAAGAAGGCGGGCGAAGCGCTAGTGTGGAAGTTCAAGAAAGAAGAAATTGCCAGCATATTAGGTAGGATGGAACGCCTAAAAACTCTGGTAGAGATTGCGTTACAGATGGACCACTTGTAAGTCTCTGTATTGGAGTTGCAAGACAACACTGCTCATATATATCCAAGTAAGCTCTCTCAAGCTATCAAAGACGACACGAGCTTTGTTCGGACGTATATTCCCACCATACAATCCAGACTTGATATAATACGGCAAGACCAACGCCATGCGAAGCACGACAAGCTGATGGCATGGATATCGCCGATGGATTTTCCTGCTCAACAATCTGACTTCATAGGCCGCAGACAAGAAGGGACAGGCCAGTGGTTTCTCGATGCACCCGAGTTTGAGGGTTGGCTCCGCCAACCAAAGGGAACACTACTCTGCACAGGAATTCCTGGAGCTGGCAAGACCATGATATCGTCAATCGCGATCGATCACCTATTGAAGGTAGTGCAGAGTAGCTCGGTTGGGGTTGCTTATGTGTACTGTAATTACAAGGCTCAAGAGGAGCAGGATGCCACCAGTCTGCTAATGGCCATCCTCAAGCAGCTAGTACAGGCCCGAACTTCGTTTGTAGAGCCTGTAGAACGATTACACCAACAGCATGCTAGTCAAGGGACTAAGCCTTCATTTGATGAAATCCATGGGGCTCTACGATCTGTGCTTGCGAATTATTCTACTGTTTATGTCGTAATCGACGCTCTGGACGAGTGTCGAGACGGCGACGGGACTCGCCACCAGTTTCTAGCCAAACTCCAAGATCTACAAGCGTGCACAGATCTTCGCCTAATGGTTACCTCGCGTTTTATACCAGAGATTTTAGATAAGTTCAGAGAAGCGCTAAGGTTAGAAGTCCAGGCTAGTAATGAGGACGTGAAGCGATTCGTAGCTGGCCAGATTTATCGACTGCCCAGATGCATTCAACGCAACTCTGCACTGCAGGACATGGTGCAAGAAAAGATAGTAGAGGCTGTAGACGGCATGTACGGGTAACTTTCAGTTTAATGGAGCGATATAGACTTACAGGTTTTTAGGTTTCTCCTCGCTCAACTGCATATGGATTCGCTCTTAGATAAAAGGACTACAAAAGACGTCAAATCTACATTAGCTAAATTTTCTAGAGGTTCCAGCGCGCTCGATGATGCATACAACGAAGCTATCCAAAGAATAGAAGGCCAGCTAAGCGGAGACTACGAACGAGCTAAGAAGGTCCTGTTGTGGATTACATATGCGCAAAGACCGCTCACTACGACTGAGATATGCTGTGCTTTAGCGGTAGAGCCTAAGGAAGAGGAGCTTGACCCAGAGAATGTGCCTGACGTCGAAGACTTGGTGTCAGTGTGCGCCGGTCTTGTCATTGTCGACGAGGGTAGCGCTATAATTCGTCTTGTACACTACACCACACAAGAGTACTTTGAACGCATTAGGGATAAATGGATCCCTAGCGCTCAGATATATATTGCTTCAACATGTCTTACCTACCTCTTGTTTCGTACATTTAGGGGTGGTAGCTGTGCCTCTGACTACAAGTGTGAGGAGAGACTTCAACGGAGCGAATTCTTGGACTATGCTGCCAAGCACTGGGGACAACATATACTGACAGTTCAGGATGAGGTGTGTGAGCTAGCATGTTCATTTCTTCTCCACAGTGGATCTGTTTCCTGCGCCGCACAGGTAATGTTCGTTTCAGACTACAAGTACAGAAATTGTAGGCAAAAATATCCAAGAACAACAGGCTTACACCTTGTGGCGCGACTCGGATTATCCAACCTGGCACAGGAGTACTTACATAGACTAGAAACAGAGGTTATGATTGCGATCAACACGAGAGACAGCCGCGGCGAGACTCCATTATTCCCCGCGGCGGAACATGGGCATGATGGTATGGTCAAACTGCTGGTGGATAAGGGCGCCGACGTCAATACGCAGGGTGGAAGATATGGCAGCGCACTCCATGCGGCTTCAATTGGAGGCCACGAGCAGATTATAAAGCTGTTGCTTGATAAGGGCGCCGACGTCAATGCGCAGGGTGGATTCTATGGCAACGCACTCCAAACAGCTTCAGAGAGAGACCACGAGCAGATTGCAAAGTTGTTGCTTGATAAGGGCGCTAACACCAACGTGTAGACTGGAAGATACGGCAACGCAACGCATTCTACGCAGCTTCAAAAGGAGGCTATAAGTAAACTGTAAGGCTGCTGCTTGACAAGGGCACCGACGTCAACTCCCTTAATAGTGTATATGGATCCTTTCTAACTCCCTTAATTTCAAAGGTTGTACACATCTACTCTGTTTGGTCTACGATTACTACAATGCGATGCGAAACATATCCAACTCTTGTGGCAGAACTTCTCTTCAGCTTGCCGCTAGAGGTGGACAGGCAGATGCCTTCGGATACCTTATTTGCTGGCCTTGATACTAAAACCAAGGATGCGAAGGGGATAGTATGCTCCACTGTGCGTCGTCGGGAGACTTATTACAGATTCTCAACGCAGTGCTAGATGAGGATCCCATATTTCCGCCGCAGAGCGGACACTGGAACCCCCTTCACTTGGCTTGTCAGGCAGGGAACCTCAATATTACTGAGCGACTAATCTAGGAAGGGCTACGCAGCGAATGTCACGATGAAGGTGTTCGCTGTTGTCGGATGAAACCTAAGTGTGGTAAATTCTCTGACTATATATTGACGCTTATCCCTAAATCCCTCTAAAAGATACAATGGAAATATGAATTACAAATCACTGGCGAAACTAGCAGCCACCTAAGCAGGTTCCCAAAACTGTCACGGTTCGCCTGCGATCTAATTCAGCAGTGATGCTCGAACGGCTTGGATGGTGGATATATTAGCCTAGATGGGGTCGATCAGAAATTTGATCCGTCTACATGACATACAGGAAGTCTATATCTGTGCCTAGTATAGTTAAAGTCAGGTGCTCCACAATTATAACTCAGAGTGGAAAAAGAGAGCAGGGTAAGTTTACTTGGACGTTGCCATTCGTTTAGTGAAATGGCTCAATTTTCAAAACCGTCCGGACGCGGCGGTGTTGGAGGTTGCTATCACTGTGCACCTTTTACGACTGTTGGAATCTCTACATGAGCTTGAGAAAGCGATGGAAGGTCAGCCGAACCCGCGCCTAACTTCTCGGGAAAGACCGTACCGGGATCTACGAATAGAGGCCATCATCATATCTGTGTTCTGTGGGGTGAGCATAGACCTAGTGGGAATGGTTGACCACATCCCAGTGAAAGTGGTTCTTTCTTGCGCGAGGCAGGATACTGATCAGCCGCAAGATTGGAAAACCCGCTCGGCCACAATGGCATGGCATATACGGAATATTCACTCCACATTTGAGCCTGCATAGGCCGCCGGCTTCTCTTTGTGGTCCTCTAATATCTAAAGACATGTCTTCTACTTAGGGAAAAGATGCCTTAGTTCTATCTTCGACACCTTGATCTTTTTGGGCATTAACAGCATTAAAGCCCACCTGCGGTAACAATAATAATTAGGGATTCTCTTCCTCCACTGGAACTTTGACGATGCTATCGAAGTTAGATAACGAATTATAGCCTGAATTGGGTAACTGAACCTTATCTATTCCTGGCCCTGAAGAAGGCTGGATATGTTGTTACCGCATGAAGGGGGTATAGGGCGTAACTGCGGGCAGTTAATGCTTAGCTTGTAATAGTCTCTTGTTAGATACCACTCTATGAAGACCTGATTGTAGCAATGCAGACCAGAGTAGATGTCCGGAGTAAAAAAACTTTCCAAAACATCAAGGACCTTTTAGGTGCAATTATCCATATGCTAAACACTTGTTTTTAGTCACATTAGCTTAACCATGTAGCACTGTGCAGGAGCCAAGATTGAGTCTCCTAACGCCCAATGAGTTCTTCGCCTTGCCCCAAAGCAGTCATGGCTTTTTTCTTGAGCTCGCACAACTCCCCATTTGTTCATTACTAATCATGGCGTACTATGGAAGCCGATAGCTAATTATCCCTCCAACCCTCAGTTGTGGTCTCGTATAACTTGATGATTTCGTACACTAAGATTGGTCCTATTTCAATGAGAGAGCCGGGACTTCTTCCTCCCAAGTTGAAGTAAGGGCTGGTAGCGCTGGTCACCTTGATAGACTAACAGAACCCTAAAGTGCGAGAGATCCGCCTCTGTCGACTGAAGGTGGTTATGGTCCGAGACGCCTTCCTTCGCTGGATCTCTTCCGCACAGCGAAGGCAAGCTGGGTAAATAAAATAACAAGAATGAGAGTAGGGAAGCTGATAACGATGATAGCACATACGAAAATGACCGTGACGGAAAAGCCTCGACTAGTTCTTTTGAACGCTTCCCAGCTTGAAGGGTTGAGCGCCGCCAGAGTGACTTGCATGGATGACAAGACTAGTGATAGCAAGGCGAATGCGAAGAGCAAGATTGGCGCCCAATCGTGGAGCATTTGACCAGACTGCAAGTACTTCTCATGGTAGTAGAAGCCACGGAGTCCGGGACCAGCGGACTTGGGCCGCAAAAGCCGCGCAGCGTAGTTAAGACGGGTTTGACGAAGCTGACCGTAATGGTAACGCTTTGCCACGACAATATCCTCGAGGGCGCGGAAGGGGAATATGAAGGACTGAAAGGCGCCATAGTCGATACTGTCAGGAATAAGATATTCGCGCTGGGCAACCCGGAAATCAGACTCATGCCGGATCAAAAACGCGTAAGTTCGGAGGAAGCCCAATGCCATCATACAATGATGCGAAAGAGATGCCACAGCCACAGAGCGCGGCCCGTGTATGGCCTGACCGTGTGCAGGCAGCAGGTTCTGAAGCCAAAAATCAAAATTGAAGAGGTAGAGTGGCACAGGCTTGATGTATATGTCCCCATAGTACCAGGTGAGGTGTAGGGCCGGATCTTCGGTGGTGATGATATTTCGCTTCTTGACGCGCTGTTCGTGTAATGGGTCGACTCTTTGAGATTCCTTCACCGCAACCAGCCAGAACCAGTCATACATTTCATCAATAATAGAAGTGCTGAGTTCTGAGCTTAAAAGAGCCAGCGCATCTACGGGCTGTTGCCCTCGGCGAGATGGTAATGATCGTGGGAAAACTGAGCGCAATATCTCATCGCAGCGAGTATTACTGATCAGCTCCTGTGAGGCCTCGAAGGGGGGCAAGCGCAATTTATTGCTCATTATGGAGGTATAAATGGAAGTAAAGGCTCAAAAGCTGAAAGCAGCAGCGACTAAAATAAAAATTGCTCGTAGGTGCTTTTCAAGGTTGTTCAATCGGACATGACAAGAGCCGAAATTACATGAGCGAGGAATTGGAAATCCACCTGGACACCTGCACCTGGGCAGATGGGTCACTCAAAATAAAACTTCGAGGATGAAACAATGAGCTCAACCGCAACTTTCAAGGAGGCTTTTCCCTGAGAGCGACGCCAGGACAGTGGCAGTGTGCTGTCTGAATGGCCATTGTGTGCAGGTTGAAACTTGGCTGTGTCCTCAACTTGTTATACCTGGGGTTGTTGCCTAGTCGGCATCACACATTCGACCCAACATCGAACACAAGAACGATTGGAGAGTTACAAATCGGAAGAGTTCAGATGGTTGTATTCTCAGCATGTTCTCTTCTATCCCTCAGGAAACATTTATTCCACTTATCACATTTTTGGGTGTTCAAATCGTGTCGCAGGAGCCTTGGATAGATTTCGCCACATTTAGGGATCCTTGTCCAGTGTGGCTACCGAGACCAGGGAAATGTGGCGACTGGCGAAGAGCTGGCCTATGGGGCTGTCAGAGACTCGTATTGAGCCACTTACGCGCGTGTGAGTCTGGAGTTTTAGAAGTTTGGCGTTTGAAACGGGAAGGACTCCTTCGTTTCTGGCGAACATTTTGTCCCCAAAAGGCTCTTGATTAAAATTGCAGACCCTCGAGCTCGCAGCCTTCTTCCCAGTCTCCTATACTAGTACGCAATAAAGATGCCTCTCTTATCCGTTGTCCGCTCTGCTCGGTCGCTATTCCGACGCCATCGCCGCACTGCGCGAGGCTTAAGAAGTTTGCGAGGCCGGAGATTTTGGGCATTAGTTTTACTCATGCTCCTCCTTCCGATCATAATTATCGCTGCCGTCCTGGATTATATCATCCCTATTACCGGCAACATTATCATGCCTCCAAGGACAGCGAAGCAGCCTCTCCGTCCGTACGGTCTGACTCTAGTCGATACTCTGCCATTAGTGTACCCTGTTATGGTGGAGTAAGTTTCAATTCTTCAATAAGATAGAACATTCTCATATCTTCCCAGCGTCATCTTTGTCCATGGCCTCGGTAGCTTTCCAGACAGCACATGGATCAAGCGAAAAATGGACAGAGCACACACGAAAATCGCCTACGACGACGTCTCTTGGATTCGAGATTTTTTATCAGAAGATCTTCCTCAAGCGCGGCTCCTCTTTTACAACTACGACTCAACCACTTACAATAATGCGCCACAGAAAGACATCGAGGACATTGGAAGGGGATTCTTGCGTGCATTTAGGACTTCAGGATTAAGAGTGGCAGAAACGGTAAGCTTCTCATATTTCAACTTAGTTTTTCGAGTGACTTGGCTTAATAGAAGTCTCTAGGAATCCCGTCGTCCAATTTTATTCTTATGCCACAGCTATGGAGGGCTAGTTGTAAAGGAAGCCCTCATTAAGGCAGCCGAGGCTCCTGATGCGTATCAAGATATTTTGAATAACACATGTGGTGTAGTTTTTCTGGGTACACCTCATTTTGGAACAAAGTATGCCGACTACGCGCGCAAGGCCGCTCTAAGACTAGACCGTATAGCATCCAATTCGGATTTATTCCTCCCGCTGCAAATCAATTCGCCCTTCCTCCAGAGCCAGCACACAAGCTTTATGGCTCACTTTCAGCAACTTGAGATCGTTAATATGTACGAGACGCGAAGGACAGCAATGTTTCCATATCCTGTTTCGCGCTTCCTCTTCAGGGTCATGGTGAGTACACACGCAATGGTACATCCCTTTTAACTCAAATTTAACGAGAGACTTCGATAACGCAGATTGTCGAGAAGAGTTCTGCAACGTTTCAGGGGCATCCTGACCAAAAGGTTGATAATATCCCTGTTGATACTGATCACAGCGGACTCAACAAATTTGGCTCGCGGAACGACCAGGGATATATTGATATTCTTCACGTTCTGCGTTACATGGCGAAGCATGTCCACGACGAACGCGAAAAGAAAGAAGGTATGCGCTGGAAACCAATGCTAGCATCTCTAAAACTTGGATATTCAGATGCTAACAGTATCTAGAAGCGGAGTTCTCCAATCTATCTCCTCCTGGCGCTGGAATAGGCCCATGGTTAAACAAAACTGGCCACTGTTCAGCTCTACGACACTACGTTGTTTCGCCGCAAACAGTATCGTCTTTCATGCCCCGACAGCGACTCGTGTCCGAGATAAATGATCGTTTGGCACGTGACGAAAGCCGAGATAATGTGCGCTCACTTGGGCTCTGGGGCATGGGAGGGTCTGGAAAATCCCAAATCGCTTTACTTTATGCGGAGCAGAACAGAAACAGATATGACATTATCATCTGGATCGATGCCGAAACTCCCGCCTCAGCTGCTGAGAGCTATGCCCGCGCATTTGAGGCGCTGAACTTGGAATATCCAGTCAATCTTCTTGATAAAATCCGAAAGCCAACTGGTAACTTGTGACCTGATTATACGACTCTTCAGCGCAGTTGGGCCGTCAAGATGGTCCTGGGCTGGCTTGAAAGGCGTAATACAGTTGGTTGCGAATGGCTCGTGATTCTGGACAATGCGGATACTATTTTCTGGATCCAGGATATCATGCCCCGAGGAAAATGGGGTACTGTTATCGTGACAAGCCGCGACAAGATGGTCGAGTATTTTGTTGAGTCCTCCTTAGAGGTTGGCGCACTTGATACAGACGAAGCCATCAACTTGCTACTCTATGGAGGTTGGGCCGCCAAATGACCCCAACTGGGGCCCAATGCCAGGCAACAGCTCGATGACAAGTTGATGAGGCAAAACCCACAGTTTCAAGCTTCGCTGACCAAAGGGGCATCATATTCGCTACAAACAAAGCCTCGCTGGCGTCTGCAGCAGGAACAAGAAGCCCACCTTGTTGTTCAACTTCTAGGACACGTAGCGCTTGCAGTTGGCTTAGCCAATGCCTACATCTTGCAGCACGATCACATCCGGGAGAATATTACACTCTACTTGGACTACCACGAAGCTAGTTCGTCCTCCGTTCTCCAGACAGAATCTTTGATGTCCAATCTTCGAGACCCTTACCGCTTCTTGCTATCCACCGTATTTGAAACCTCATTCACAGCCATCAATACGACGAACCCCTACATCAATCCATATGCTCTTACTCTTGGCACACATAAGCTCGGCAAATATCCAGGATCGGCTGTTTATCGAAGCCTCATCAAGGCTGCTAGAGGCTTCTCGGTACTACTCGACATACGGACCTATGTTAGTAACCATGAAGCTTATGGCGACCTGGCTCGGGACTTACTTCGGCTTGCGGCTCTTAAGTAGTCTGGTTGCTCTCCATCCACTGGAAACCGAAAATGATGGGCCGGAAACGCAGAAACGCACAGAATATCATGACGGCCGTCCCATTTATTGTTGATAACATTTTCGCTTTCGCGGGATATAAAATTGCGCAATCGCAAATTAAATCCGGCGAAGTTGTCACCCGTTCTGGGAGTATCAAACCTCAAGACCTATGCTTGGCGATATATATGGGGATTTCCTAATAACTTGCCCTACTTTTCCGAATGGCTTCTTGACGGCAACATCCCCTGGCTCCGGTTGCGAGTTTTGCCGTACTTTATGTCCACCATAGTCCTTGTCTCGTGGCTCTGGGCGAATTTCTACTACGGACTGGATACAAGTATAGAATCTCATACCAAGCTTTTACTGGACCAACTGAACCTTTCCACGCTCAATAATTCCCATTTTCGGGCTATGCTCATTGGCCTTCATGCTTTATCCCGGGAAGAAGTGGGTATAATATTTCCCCTCGAGTTCATCTGGTTGCTAGCTTTACAAACAGTGTTGAACATCATTGCTATGGCATTTACGATACTTATATATCTTGGCTGGGTCAAGTTTCTCAGCTCAATTATCATTCCAAGGGTCCAAGACTGGTCACCCAGCTGGGGCAGGACAGTCCTCATTTGCTTCCTGGAAGTGGTTCGTGGTCCAATTGGCGCACACATGCTCGGTCTCTCCCTTGGCATGGCAATTGGATATCTATACGCGGCTTCCGGTGCATGGAATTGGCTTCCCTGGCGTCAAAATCACTTCCCTGAGCGCTGGGTCAAGTACCAGATCACAAATACCATGCTTCTGTCAAACGAAGCTGGCTGCTGGGACCCCCGAATGTACATGGAGGCGATGGCTCCCCTGGTTCGATTCAATCTAGTGCACCGCAGCGAGATGCAGGGTTATTATATTCATCCGTTAGTGGAGTGGTGGGTGCGGCAGCGTTTAGAGCCAGCGGATGCGTACGCATGGGTCAAGGAGGCGGGCCGCTTTCTGAGCCTAGCTTATCAATCGGAGAAATGTTGGAAGGATGTCTTCTGTCAGCAGATGCTCATCCCGCACCTTGCCAGTGTAGCAAGTACTGACGTTCTGGATAATGGTGGAAATCAGTACCGGCGCCTGAAAAATCTACTTAGCTTGTTGTATCGTAGCTTGAAGAAAGTTGGGCGGATGGGGTAAACCATGTCTTTACTTTTGGGAGGAGTGGTGTGAAGGCTGAGTGCGCATGGAATATAGATAAAGCTCGGGACGTAACGTCTCTATTCCGAGATTATCAGCGCTTCTCGATTGTTGTTGACCATGTTGCGATAGAAATCACAAACAGATTCTCACGGCACATGGTCTCTCGTTGCACAGGGACGGACGTTTACATTTCTTTGGAGTAGCAGTAAATAAAGCTGAGACAATGGTCTTTGCAACGTAACAACAACCAGAGCTAACACCGACCTCTATCGCATTACACATTGCTCTATATGGGTATAATTAAAGGTATTTAATGCTTGGTCTCAGTGTCTTCGTTCGTAAGAGGTGACGGCTCATGCCTCTTCTCCTTGCCATCGAGGTGAAGCGCATGCTTGACTTTGTCACCAAAGCCCTTGCGGTCAGGGCTATGGCTATGGCCACCGTGCTTCTCCTTGTAGACATTGCCAGCTCCACCACGCTATGGTATGTGGTTAGCTATGCTTTCTCCGTTGGAAGTTATGTAACTTACGCCCGTGTGGAACTCGTCCTGGCTTTCGCGCGCGCTGATCTCAGGGACAAAGTCGACTGAGCGGCGACCGCTGTGTTCGCCGCTTTGGGGCCCAAGATGAGGTGACTTGGCTATGTTGCCGGCTCCTCCACGGCCAGTGGAAAATTCGCCATCAGCAGATTCGCCCTGGATGCCTTCACGCACTATGCCTCCGTCAGTGTAGACGTTGGCGTCAGGTCCAATGTTGCCGGCACCTGCATATGTCAGCGACCATATCTGTACAGTAAACGGATAGAATGCAGGCACAAACTTACCTCCACGGCCAGTTGAGTGAATTGGCTGGGTAGTCATTGTAATTGGTTTGAAGAGCAAGGTTGTTGCAAAAGCAAAATATATGTCTTGTTCCGTCAAAAGTAATGTCAAGGATGCAGGATATTCAAGGATGGGCATGTGCAACGCGGCCAGCAGGCCCTTATATTTGCTCTTTGCAGGACAAAAGCCACTTCAGGATCTATATATGACGCAACTGCGTCGCCAGGTCTTCCAGGTAATTGGCGACGCGGGATGGAAAGGGCTGCCAAATCCAAACCGGTCATTTGCAGCTGGTTCACTAGCAACCGTCCAACAAGAAAGAGAGCCAAGGAAGGTGCCGAACACATGTGTGATCAATACGGAGTCGATTTAGTGTAGCTGTAGTGGTTGCGTGATGGCGTGAGGTGAGCGAGCGATAAGGCCGATGGGACTGATTCGTTGAGAAACCTGACTAAGCGTCGAGTATCCCACTGCCAAAACAGGGCGTTGGAAAACAGCATCTCCGATGGCATGGCGACTGATCTGCAGGAAGGTCGTGATTAACTGCCTGCAGGCTTTGGCGCGCACGAGGATAACTAGGATTCTTGACATCTTGCCACCCCTAGCGCAGGGACGAGTTTAGCCTACATGTAAAAAATATCATGTGAGAGTAAAAGAGAATTAAAGCATAAGACCATTGATGTGGCGATTCTAGGCCATGGATAATACATGCATAGTTGGAGAAGAACTTTCAAGAAAGTTGTCATCCAACCAGCCGAGATTGTGCATAAGTTACCGCTGATGCAAATCGCGTGGAACTTCCTCTTGATCGACCAGCGTGAGTGCCTGCCCTCGAGCCACCACCATAATCGCACTATGATATAATACACTCCTCGACGAACCCATACGTAATAAAATACAGATAAGCTCGTTCTGAAAACAATCATGAACGACCCTTTACTCCAAGACTCCGGGAAATTACCAGCCCAACAGCCACTTTACTAGACAGCCTTGACCTCAAGCGCGCCGTTGGCGCTTTCTTTTGCGAGCTGTCCATCGCCCTCTGTCTTCATGGCAGGCGTTGCTGACCCCTTTTCGCCCAAGACCTCTGGTCGCCATCTGAGCAGCAGCTTCCGAGCGCTTGGCTTTGCCCGGTCGTTCTCTTGCCACATCTCCGCCAATGTGTCAACCACAACTGTTCGTACCGGTGGCCTGAACATGTAAAGGTAGTGAAGTGCACTACATGCCAGATCAATGCGTTCAGGATCTTTCGCCATGATCTTGAGTCGAGACAGGAGTTCGTGGTCGAGTGCAGGGATCTCTGACAAAAAGCGGAGTAGTATCTTGTCGGTATGCTCTACGAAGCCCAGGATGCCATCAAACATACGAAGCGCGCAGCGGTGGTAGTTACCCCCATGTGCGTTCACACCGGCCGATGTATGACCATTCACCCCATTCCTTGCCAAGCTCTTAGTTGACTGGGCTAATATTTTATCGTTGTACCACTCTTCGTTAAGCCAAGATATCGCCACATCGATGCGCTTTTTCCAATCATGAATGATGTAATTATACAGCCCATCTCTGACTGAATCGCTGATAGACAGGCCGCCTTTGGCGCTCTTTACTGCATACTCGTCCTTGATACCCCCATTCGGGTCTTCAAGCCCAGCGCTCGCTCGTGTAGCCAGTCGAGAAAGAATAGTGATCCATGCGTCTCGGCCATAGTCAGTGGCGGCGAGCCGGTTGAATCCTGACTTTGTAACTTTGCTCCTCTGGTTTTCATCAACACTGGAGAGCATACCAAACGCTCGATAGATAGTTTGGTCTCCATATTTTTGGACCTCCTGTTCTGATAAGGGTGGCGCTTCAGGAAGCTTGTATGGCGCAAGGGGCGCTGCAGGCCCCGATTGAGGGACAAAATCGGTCGGGGGTAAACCATCGAGTCTATTGACGATTTGTTCGGTGTCTTCAGGCTCGAAGTCTGGTTCGTATTCTTCGTCATCTTCTGTGGGGGCTAATATCGGCTGGCTGCGAGCGGCCTGGCTGAGGGTGAGGTACCGACCACGAACAATCTACGTACTAAAGTTAGCTGGTGCTCTGTGATACATTGTGGATGGGTGCATTGAATCCCTGCCCTTGCACGTGACTTGGCATTTCGTCAAGCCTGGTCGCCGACTAAGATAATGGGCAGGTCTAAATGAGGAGATCAAATTTCTGGTATTACATACGTTGATAGCATGGTCAAGCCTCTGTGCATCTACAGATTGCAAGACAGGCACGAGAATTCTCAATAACTGCTCCGGATCCTTAAAAGCTTGCACATCGAAATTACTCGTACTGCCTTCAGGATTGAGAGTATACAGCTGGCGCCAGCTGACTGGGCCTGAAGGCAGCGGTGGAACAGACTGTACATGATTGGGGGCAGGGTTAGGCACTTCTGGGACAACTCGCTGTCTCTTGGCTGGGTCGGGTACATCAGCTGGTTCACTTGGTGCTGGTCGTTTGCGGTTAGATTGGTCAAAGGCCTCAACACGAGCGCGATGTATGCGCTCTATATACTGCTGTATCCGTGCATTTATGGGATTCTCGGGGTTCCTAAAATGAAACTCAGTCTATACCACCATGAATTATGTGTAAGCTGCACGTACCTCTTCACAATATTCATTAGGAGAGAACGTGTTGTACGCTCAATCGATTTCAAAATCACCTTGTTCTTAGGCGTTAAAGGTGTGCTGGCAAGCTTGAGAGGGTTGAAGTTGAGAACACTAGTCAAGATCTTGTTTGCAGCGATTGGTCGCCGGTGAAATAACACGGCCAACGTGTTCAGCGTTGCCGTCACCACTAGACCATCACTGTGTCCTGTCAGAGAAGCCGTGGTATCACTCAAAAGTCTATCTGACCTATGATCTCCATGTATAATGTCCAACAGCCTATCGAGGAGCCCATGCCCTTCTGCCTCTAGACTCGAATACGAAAGAACAGCATGGTCTCGGGGCACGAGTGCGAGGGAGATATCGTTATGGTCGGGTCTCTGCAAAGCATGAGTGAATGATTCGGGTATGTTGTGAAGGGGCAGACTGTACTCTAGGGTCGACGACGCCTGGCGTCTGTACCAGCACGACCTGCTGAAGGAACTTGACGCAGCATATCCGTACGCCTGGGGTGGCGGTATCCATACGGCGCAGGATGCTCGTCTTGATAGACGACATGAGCTGCCAATCTTGGGCATCGTTGGGATTCGAGACACTGGGGCACATTCAAGTATGAGAGAAAGTTCGACATGACTGCGGCCAGGCGGGCATGGGGCTGGCAGGAGGTTGAGCCATGCGGAGCGCATTTATCAAGAAGGGAAAACTATCTGATGCCCAGGGGATGGTGTTACTCACATGTGCCTGTAGACTAGCGGATACACACTTGCCGCCGCCTGGACGACGCTCTTGATGACACTCTTGTCGTCAACATGGTCGAGGTAGTCCTTCAGCGTGGCCAGCACTGACGACGCGCTATTCTCCTTGGCTTCTGGCGGCCATGTTGGGGAGGCAAAGGCCTCGGCCAGAAAGTCAGCCCCCCAGCGCTGGATATCAACACTCTGGCTGTCAGCGCTGTAGCCGATGATGGGGAGCACGCCTGGAATAATGGTAGGATAGTATCTGCCGTCGCCTAATGCGAGCGACCGGGCTGAGTCCAGCTGCTGTATCGTCTGCGCACTCATGGTGATGGTGGTGCAGGTGGTGCAGGTGGTGCGCTTTGTTTCTTTGAGTGAGGGTGAGGAAGGAGAGGCGACGCTTGTGTGGTTCACGCGCGCGATGCAGTCCAAGTAACAGCGCGACTATGCACAGTAGCGGCCGCAGCACGCTCTCCCATTCCCGGCGATGCCAACAGGTAACTAAAGGACAAAGGAGTGTGGAGAAGGGAAAGGCACGTGCCTGATGGAGATGTGTTGGATGTCTACGGCAGCGGCTGCTGGGTGAGGTCGAGGGAAGCTTGCAGGCAGACCGGCGGGCAGGCAAGTCTTGGCCAAGAGGCGCTTAGTCATGCACAAAAGTCGAAAGCACCACCGCGGCGAGAGGTTGTCAGATGGTGCTTCCTTCCCCGCAGGACTGGAGTCTCAGCACGCCACGCCACCATGGGATAGTGAGTTGCCTGTCGTCGTGTGTGTGAAGAGTCGCTATACTAACAACATCTACAGCAAACCATTTCGATCCACGTACTATGACGAACGCATGCGGGCCTCGCCGGCTCTGCTCCGAGCTCGTGCCCCGTACCTGGTCAAGAATACCATTACTGGCATCGCCATCTGCACGCTGGTAATTGGCATTTGTATGTTTCTTTGTGCACAACTATAGTCCATTGCCTCACTCTTCGTAGACACGTACACCATCAATGCTATTTCCCAGGACGAGTTTGAGGATGTCATTGTACCCGACAAGCCTCTCCAGCGGCCAGCCCAGCAGTTATCCGGCGGGACCACGCAAGCTGTGCAGCAGGCTGTCGATGCAAGGAAATAATAAATAGCACCGTATTTGTACATCGCTGTAAACGAACATGTATGCATTGGGTTGGCGCCATGGGCTTTTCAGGACAATACCACTTCTTTGCCGTCTTTCTCTATTTTTCTATGGTCACTCGACGATGCGTATGTGCATTTCCGAGGCCGTTTGTGACATACTCAGATTAACGTCTGATCCATCGGCGATGTCTTCTTACTCTTGACCATCACTCAAATACGCCTATAAGCGATCGTCTCGCTTTGATTGGCTGGGAAACAGGAGCATTCGACTCTTGTATGCATTGAGTCGAGAAGTATGCCCTCTCCAACCTTGGTTCGCATCTTTAGAGCAAGAGCGCCACTGAGGCACGATTAGTTTCAAGCCCTTTGATTGGGCTTGGTAGATACTAGTCTCCGCGGTATCATTCAATCTTTGACGTAACATGCCAAGCTGGGCGCGTGGATCGATTTAGCCACAATCTTTCACAAGCCGAAGGGCTCTTTTGCGGCGCGCTCAATCTCACCATGGAAATTCCAACATCTTATCTCCGCATTGTGAACATCATTTTCTTAGAAAGAATCGACATAAACCCTCATTCTAGTCTTATAGTCCGTTGTACACCTTATCCTCTTATATGGGCCCCTCTAGCTTCTCCACACACTAAATCGTCGATACGATGAGCACGACTACGACCTCCACTAAACAGAACACCGAGTATGGTTGTGATGAGACGCCACCATCCAAGGCTGAAGCAACGATTGAATTCGCGCAACAAGCCGAACGTCTCGGCCAGTATTCGTCAAACCAAAAGAGTGATAGCGGATTAACCCAAGCAGTGCAGGCGACATTTATTACAGCACAAGACCCCGTGATTCAAACTGCAGATGGCGGTCGGCTACCGGCTGTGCCCATAGAAGAAGCGACGAGGCTCAATAGGTTGCGAAATGTCGTTGAGGATCGCGATGCGTTTCCGGACGCCCCAGTGGAGCCAAAAACACGCATAGCAAAAGATGGTACAGTACATGGGCTACTTCCAGCCGAGGAAGAGAAGGATGGAGAGGGAAAGTCTGATGCGCCCCTGGGTGACTCAAAGGCGCCTTGGAAAACCAGCCCTCTATTTCCACCGTTACCGATGTATGGACCCCCAACATTGATGAGGAAGCTGCAGTATTGGATTTTTCGAGCATCATCAGCAATCTTATCCTTGTTGTTCCTGCTGGTCATTGTTCTTGGCGCTGTTTTTACCTCTTTACCAGGTTGGATTCACCGCCTAGGGCTGCATCTTACGTTCCGAAACCCAGCTAAAAGGCGACCATTTTATCACGAGGAAGAGAGGCGGAGGAGGACAAGAAGGTTAGCTGAGAAGGCGTGGCAAAGGAGGCACAAAGTAACACCTAGAGGGACTGGGGATGAGGATTTAGAAGGTCAAAATAAAGACGACTTCACCCCACTTGAAGGCGGACCAGATCCCCTGAAATGCGATGTACGTCTTTATGCGCGTCGCGTCGGGCTAGAATGTGAGATATTTGATGTGCAAACCGAAGATGGCTTCATTATCGAGCTGTGGCACATCTACAATCCTCGAGAATATAAACGTGCTGCGAAATCACAACGATCGCCACATTCTCCTGACATTTTCCCTGAAAATAGCCCGCAAGAAGGTGTTGTGGGCTCCCAAAACTCAAACGGCAATAAAAAGTATCCAGTTCTCATGATCCATGGCCTGTTACAGTCTGCAGGTGCATACTGCACAAACGACGACGACAGCCTTGCGTTCTTCCTAGCGAAGAGTGGATACGACGTCTGGCTAGGTAATAATAGATGTGGATTCAAGCCACGACATACCATGCTCAGGTACGGTGACCCAAGAATGTGGGCGTGGAATATCAGGCAAATGGGTGTGCTAGATCTTCCAGCGTTAGTCTCACGCGTCTTGTCCGAGACCAGCTTCGAGAAACTAGGTCTTATCGCTCACAGTCAAGGCACAACACAAACGCTTATTGCCCTCGCAAAAGAGCAGAGACCGGACATTGGGGAAAAGATCTCAGTCTTTTGCGCTCTGGCTCCTGCAGCATACGCAGGCCCGCTTATCGGCAAAGCGCAGTTCAAGTTTATGAGCGTTATAAGCCCTCTCATGTTTCGAATGATTTTTGGCATTCACGCATTTATTCCCTTCATGATGACCATGCACTCTCTTCTCCCAAGTCGTTTTTATGGAGACATGGGGTATCGCATCTTCGCATTCCTGTTTAGTTGGACCGACGACCGTTGGGAGCGAGATTTGAGGCATCGAATGTTCCAATTCGCTCCAGTCTACGTGAGTGCAGAGAGTATGAGATGGTGGCTCGGCCGGGAGTGCTTTGCTAAACAGAAGTGCATTTTGGCTACGCATGAAGAGAAGACAATGGAGGAAGAAGAGGACGAAGAAGAAGATCACAACGCTACCCATGCAAAGCCTTCTGGAGAAACGTCCAACTCCCAGTCCAAGACGGCAGCACTCGGCAAAAGCAAGCATGGATTACGTCGACGAAACAGCAGAAATGCACGTTATGCATGGTACGGACCGGATACACCACCATTTGCATTATGGGTCTGTGGCTCAGATGATCTAGTCGACGGTCGTCGTCTTCTTCGTCGCTTTGAGAGAGGCCGTGAGCCATTTGTTGATGTTGTACACTCAAAAATCATTGAGGGTTACGAGCATCTTGACGTGCTCTGGGCTATGGACGCGATTGAGAAGGTCGGTAAGGAAGTTAGAGAAATATTATGGAAAACAGCACCAATGGAGGCGAGGAAGATGTGTCGCGTACCCAGGGGCTGTGAAGATGTGCATGATTTCTATGAGCGAAGAAGCAGCGAAAGAGAAGACGCAACGAGAGCATTGGATGTCACGGCTGGCGAGTGGAGCAAGAAGGGAGCGCAGCAGGTCGGCGGGGGTAGTGGGGAAGGTAACAGGGATCTTGAAGCCGAGATTCAAGAATCAAGAGAGAAGGTGCTTTGAGGGGGGAATGATAGCGGTGTGATTGATGTTTGTACACGCATGCCTTAGATATTGGCTTTGATTTCCCTATGATACACGGGAAATACACCCTTTTCGCCTACAAGAGTACACATTTAGACTAGACGTTCGACCCCACCAAGCAATGCTAGGCCTTTCTACCTCTAGACCTTCTACATCAACCCAAGTCAGAGAGAAATATAGTTTTGATTCATCGTCATAGCTCTCTGTGACTCAGGCATGCATACAAGCGAGTATCATCTTGCGCGCGGATGAATCGCCTCTCAGCTGACTTCGCGTTCCCCGCGCGCTGGTGGCGAGCATCGTGCCCCTCATTCGCTGCGGCATGGGCTGAGGTTCCCCTTTGAACGCCTCCAATGCGCTATCCTTGTGACCAGAGCCTCATATAAGGACGGATCGCTACTCGATATCCCCAACTACTCATCAGCTCCTTCTTGCAAAACTGTGCCTTCAAAACATTATCGTCTCTCCAACATGTCAGACACTGTCAACCCTGAAGTTACTCTGCCCAGCGCACCCGCTGCCTCAGCTCCTAGGAAAACCTGTATGCATACTCAACCCAAAAAAATCATCAGTGTATATTGTGTATCTAACATAGAGGCGCTTCAACAGACAATGCATCCTGTCACTGTGGCGCCTTTTCCTACGCTGTAACTGCATCTCCTCCTCTTGACGATCCCAGCGCCGAGGTCACGGGTAGGTACACGAAATTGCAATACAGAAATGCACTAATCGCTACATCCAGAATGTAACTGCAGCATCTGCAGCCGCAACGGATACCTATTTATCTACCCTCCTAACGCGGACGTTACCTTCACCAAAGGGGATTTTTCTGAATTACGAGTAAGTCTTCTATTTGGATCTATGAGATTGCACAAAATGCCCAAGTGTACAATTCGAGCGATGAGCGGCTTTTCTACATGATCGACTTCTTTGCAGTGTGCGCTAACCTGATCTTGTAGTCGTACACTTTCGGTCCCAAACCCAAGGTCGCACATTACTTTTGCGGCACATGCGGTGCAAGCTGCATGGCTCGGAGCATTGGTATGTAGAAACCGAGCATAAATACTGTGTAGTGCTTCTGGCAACCACTGACATAGTAATCGCAGACCCCAACTTTTTCGCTGGCATGACGTGTGTCAACGTACGCATGTTTGATGGCGTAAACCTTAAGAGTTTGAAGCTCAAGTTCGCAGATGGAAAAAGCTACTAACAAGATGCGTATATGACAGGAAGGTACAGGAATTGGCAAGATACCTCTCAATGCATCAAAATAGTCAAGTCTAAAAGTTATACTTTGGTCAAACTGAATGTAGCGAAATACCGTACCATCGCTATTAAAGCTCAAAACAATGTTGATGCCCGATGTTACGCCATACACTGTATTGATAAATCGTCCCAATTATGGTTATCAGCCAAGATTTCAAAGGTACCTAGTATCGTAAAAGCAATAAAAAGCGGAGCCAGCTTACACAAGAGAGCAACGCGCCATTGGCGTGGTGAGATTTCAACCACACCCAGGTCCACTCGTAAACCGGGGCACCAGAAGGCAAAAACGGATGCCTAAACCCCATGCCTTTACATCCTTTTCCAGGCGTCCATCTCCAGGCATGCATTTCCACCCCGAATCCAACCCCTCTCGCCTCTTCCCTCCAACCTCCAAACACACGCACCACCCAACCCCAAAATGTCCCCAACCCGACCCATCGACCTCACAGACTCCAACCTCATCCCTTCCCTCCCTGACCCCTCCGCCCCAACCCAAACATACACCGCATCATGCCACTGCGGCGCCTTCAAGTACCCCACACCCAAATCCCTCTCTTCTCCCCCTCCTCTCCTCCCCCGCAAATACAACACCTGACAAAAGCAAAAGATACACCGTGAAAACAACGCCCCTCACAGACCCCGCCGTCCGCATCACCCAGTGCAACTGCTCCATCTGCACGCGCAACGGGTACTTGAGCATTTATCCTGCGACCAAGGACATTACATTTCTAAAGGGGAGCATGGAGGAGTTTCGCGTGTGTGGATAGTTAATCCTGCGGTTGAGGCTGTTGCTGATGGTGCGATCTAGTCGTATACGTTCGGGTCGTGTAAAGTCGAGCATTATTTCTGCGGGACGTGTGGGGCGAGTTGTATGGCGCGGAGTGTGGACCCGATGTTTGTCATGGGCATAACGTGTGTGAATGTGAGGATGATGGAGGAGGATGTGGGGGAGTGGATGGGTGTGGAGAAGAAGTATGTCGACGGGGCGTCGTTGTCGTTGTAGGAGAAGAGGGTGTTTGCAATGACATGTCTTGTTCCATTAAATACACACTCGAATACACCTTTTTCTTTGCTTACGGATTCTATCCCTCCAGCTTCAGCCTTTCAAACTGCTCGATGCTAGCCTGCCAATTTCGCGCCTCGGTCTCTGCATCCCGAAGCTTGTTCCTCTCCAGTTCCTTGACAACGTCGCTAACCTTCTCCTCCCACTCCTTATCCATGATCTTCTTTTGGCGCGCAATCAACTCGCTTGCCTTGCTCAGCCTCTCCTGCGCCTTGGAAATCTCTTTGTCCATCTCGATGCGTCCCTTGACGTCGAGATATGCGGTTGCAGCGGAACCAACCGTGTACACAGCACAGCCCGTTGGCGCAGGATCAGAGGGCGCGAGAATGGATACGTCTGTGACGGTTTTACCAGCAAGTGATTTAATTGATGGAAGAGATGTGGGCGAAGATAGAATGGTGTGCGCGGCATCGTCGAGAGATTGGATGTAGGTTTTGGCACCATCCTTGATGGCATATTCGGCAATGAGAGAACGTAGACCCTTGGCGGAGTCGACAAGAAGCTCATACTCGGTTTCGGCGGTCTTGTCGTCAAAATCCTCAAGATATTGTGGGAACGAGGCAACAGTGATAGACGGTGTCTTGTCGCCTTGTCTACGTGGAAGACGTTGCCAGAGTTCCTCTGTCAAGAAGGGCATGAATGGGTGAATCATGGTCAGGCCACCCTCAATAGCAGTGTAAAGGGTCTGCTTAGCGCTCTCTTTCTCTGCGTCGCTACCTTCGTCGAAGATCGCTTTGCTATTCTCAATGTATGTATCACACAAGAACTATTGAACATCAGTCTGGGTCTAACAATTGTAGGGTAACACTCACCTCATAGAAATACTTGTAAGACACCTGTGTTGCCAGTGAAAACTCACGCTGCTCAAGATGGTAATTAATCTTCTTCGCTGAGGTTGTGAGCTTATGCAGGATCCATCGCTCAGGAAGAGACTCATTCCCTGACTTGGCAATCTTTGCGCGAGGCGTGAAATCTCCTAGCCGCCCGAGAACATACTTGGTTGCTTGATAGATCTTGTTGCAGAATCTCCTGTATCCATGAATAACAGAAACTTCAAATGCGATGTCACCCCCTCCAGTCGTATATCCAACAAGCGCCATGCGGAGCGCGTCGGCACCACATTCTGGAATACCCTGTGGGAACGAGGTCTTTTGGTATTTCTCTGCTGTCTTTAGCTCCTTGGGGTCAAGATTGCCATTCCTCAGCTGTTCGTGTAACTTTTCAAGGGTGATGCCATCCATAATGTCAACAGGATCGATTACATTACCGAGTGATTTCGACATCTTCCTGCCCTCCGAATCGCGGATCAGAGAGTGACAGTAGACCTCTGTGAATGGGACCTTGCCAGTCAAATGAAGAGACATCATGATCATTCTAGCAACCCAGAAGAAAAGAATGTCCCAGCCAGTTTCCAAGACGGAAGTTGGGAAGAGCTTCTCAAAGTCTACGGTCTTTTCTGGCCATCCGAGAGTGCTGAAAGGCCAGATTCCACTTGAAAACCATGTGTCAAGCACATCTTCATCACGTCTCAACGTGAACTTCTTGCCCGGGAATTTCTCTTCTGCTTTCTTCTGTGCCTCTTCCTCTGTTCGGCCAGTGACCCATAACTCGTTATCACCCTCGTCACTTGTCCCGTCTTCAAGGTTGACAAAGTAGGCAGGAATTTGATGGCCCCACCACAGCTGTCGCGACAAACACCAATCTTGGATGTTGTTCATCCAGTGCTTGTAAATAGTTTCAGAGCTTGCAGGTCGGATCTTGAGTTCGCCCTTCTCGACGACCTCGACAGCATCCTTGGCCAGGCCCTTCATACTCATCCACCACTGCGGCTTCATGATCGGCTCAACGACGTCGCCAGACCTTGAGCAAATAGGAACCTTCATCGGGTTATCTTCTTTCTTGACGAAGAGGCCCCTCTCCTCCAGCGCTGCGACAACGTTATATCGAGCATCGAAGCGCTTCTGGCCTTCAAAACTGCCAGTGTTGTTGTTCAGCGTTCCGTTGTCGTTGAGAATGTTGATGAACGCCAGATTGTGCTTCTTGCCGAGATTAAAATCGTTCGGGTCGTGAGCAGGCGTCAATTTGACGGCACCAGTACCAAACTCAGGATCAACGTACTCATCTGCAATGATTGGTAGGAGTCGGTCAACAAAAGGATGCCTGGCGTTCTTCCCAACAAGGTCCTTGTAACGCTCGTCTTTAGGGTGGACACCAATACCTGAATCACCCAGCATCGTTTCGGGACGTGTAGTAGCGACCTCGATGAACTTGTTTGTGCCTTCGATGGGGTATTTGAAGTGAGTCAGAACACCGAACTCGACTTTGCGCTCGTATCCAGGGACAGAGAGCACAGTCCTGCCTGTGAGTTCTTTGTTGTCGACTTCGATAGTGGAGAGAGCTGTGTTAAGCTGGACACACCAATTGACAAGGCGGTTTGACCGGTAAATGAGTCCATCCTCGTGCATCTTCACGAAACTCTCAGTGACAGCATTGGATAAGTTCTTGTCCATTGTGAAGGCTTCACGGGTCCAGTCAAACGATCCGCCCATGCGTTTTAAAGTATGAGTGAGATGCTGATGGTATTCTGACTTCCAGTCCATAGTTCGCTCAATGAACTTTTGCCGGCCAAGGTCATGTCTTGTTTTGCCCTCACGCCTCGCAAGCATCTTCTCGACAACGCTTTGTGTGGCAATACCGGCATGATCACATCCGGGTACATAGAGTGTAGTGTAGCCCCGCATGCGATGCCATCGGATCAAAACATCCTGTAGCGAGGTGGCAAGCGCGTGTCCACAGTGTAGCTTACCCGTGACGTTTGGTGGTGGGATTGGAATAACAAAGTGGCCAGCTTCCTTGACGTTCCCATTTGGCATGTCAGGCTTGAAGAAACCTTCCTTGTCCCACCAGTCATCTAAATTGTGTTAGTATAATTCGAGGTAAATTATGTATGCGGATGACTCACACCAAGCAGACTCGACGACCTTGGGTATGTATGCTTTGGTGAATGGGCCATCTAAACTCTGCAGGCGCTTCTTTTCGCCCTTGGGCGTCTCTTCGACAAATTCGGGCAATTGTTCTTCTTCCTTGGCCTTCTTTTTCTTCTCTTTTGGAGCACCTCCCTCTTTCGCTGGGCCAGCACTGCCTGACGCCTGAGCAGCCTTCTTCGCCTTGAATTTAGCATCTTTTTCCGCCTTCTTTCGCTCCTTCTCGAGCTCTTTGGCCGTCTTCTCCTTCTTCTCTACGCCCTTCTCATTCTCACGACCTGGCGCAGATTGACCGACACCGTCAGCGTCTGCAGCATTGAGGAGGTCCTTCTTGACATCTTGGCTGACAGCAGGGGGAGGAGCAGTGGTGGGCCCGGTCTTCTCACCAGTGGCGTTGTGGGAGCTAGCATTGAGCGCCATGGTGGGGGTTGTATAGTGGGATGTGAGCACGCGCTCAGCGGTGGAGAAGTTGTGGGGGTGCGGTCGCAATTGCAGCGTGCGCAGCGCAGAAACACGGGGAAGCGATATTGGGTATCTGAGGTATCGTCTGCAAGCAGCAGTGCGGAATGCAGGTGCGCGGGGCGGCATATGAATGAGCTCCAAAAAGTCCAGTCATGCTGTTTGACTCAACGCAAGCCAAGCCAACTTTAGATAGCTCCCCGCAATCACCCAGAGGTACCTATCCGAACAGGTGCACATACCATGTCAGACACAGACAGTCACACAAAATGATCGCCTCAGAAAGCCATTGAGTCACAGCGATAGGAATCCGCCGTCACAGCTTCGGATCTGCCCGACTATGCACGGAAATTGCTAAGTACGTGTATGTATTGTTTTACTAACGCCATGCAATGCTTGCAACGCTTACTACCAATGTAGCGCGTCCCCTCAGCCAATCCCTCACCAAACAGTCGTAACATGAAGCGCATATGCAAAAAGAAGGTCCAGCCCCCGTCAACCATGACCCAGATTGACATGAGAGGTGATGATGAGGTAGATGTTGGCTCGGGTGTGTTTATGGACCGCATAGGTGATGCAAGGACCCCACTGCTTATTGTATTCATGCCATTACCTAAGTTCTACTTACTGAAAGGGGTATCAATCATGTCGCGCTGCTGCTATTTTGCTGGGCAGCTTGTCGGACGGGAGCGAAGTAAGGGTGTGCCATGGCTTCTTGGGCCGTGAGACGATCCTAGTGGCAATTAGCATATGCGCTGTGATGTGCATAATGAGACTTACCTGGTGGTCGTATCGGAGGAGCTTGTCGAGGAAGTCAATTGCATCGTTGCTTACAAACCGCTGGTTCTCAGCGTTGATGAACGAGTGCCACGGTTTCTTCGGGTATCTGCTAAGAATGTCGTCGTACTGAGCATCGAGTTCGATGTCGTACTTGTCGAGGTAGTCGAACAAGTCCTCTGTGCCCAAAACCTTTGCTATTTTGACAAGTTGGTCTGAATTGCTCTGGCCATGAAAGAATGGTTCCCTCCTGAAGATCATGGATGCAAACATGGCACCCAGCGACCACATGTCAAGTGAGTAATCATACTCTTGGAAGTCGACGAGCAGCTCTGGCCCTTTGAAATAGCGGGAGGCGACGCGCACATTGTACTCCGTGCCGGCGTGGTAGAACTCGGCGAGACCCCAATCAATCAACCGGAGCTATCATTTGTAAGTTTGTATTCGGTACTAGAGGGGCGAGCAACCGACTTTTCGCTTCTCATGATCAATCATAACATTATGAGGCTTTACATCTCGATGCATGATGCCTTTGCTATGACAATAGTCGAGCGCTTTGAGGAGTTCGTTTATGTAATACCGCACATCATAGTCTTGGAACTTGGGATATAGGCTCCTAAAATCGGTGTTGTTGACATACTCGAATATCAATGAGGGCGTTTTGCTCTGGGTCGAGGCGCGTTAGCAGGAATGGCAAACAACCCGCAGCGGGCGAGATAAAAATACCCAGTCGCCAACCCAGTCGGAGCCATCACTAACCTGGTTGTCGCGCACCACGTCCAGCAGCGAGACGATGTTGGGCCCGCCAGACAGATTCTGCAGGATCTTGATTTCGCGCTTTATCTTCTTCTTCTTGACGGGCTTGAGCACTTTAATGACGCATTTCTGGTAGTTGACCACGTTGATGCCCTCAAAAACCTCCGAGTACTTTCCCCGGCCGATTTTTCGAACGACTTCGTAGTTTTCCAGGACGCCCCAGGAGATGTTGACCGAGTCGTAGTCCCAGTAGGAGCGGGGCATGTTCGCGTTGACGTCTGGGTAGACACGGGCGATGCTAGTTGCGCCAGTGGTGTTGTTCAGCGCCATGCTGGGCAATGGGGGCTGTTGGACAGGCGGCGACGAGCCAGCGATAGTGGTGGACGGCGCAAAAGGGCTGGTGAGTGGTGGTGCAGAGGGAGATGGTGGGGCGGTCACGGAGTCGAGGCGGAGGGAAGCGGGACGAAGCAGGACAAACGCAACGCCAGCAAGCACGCCGAGCGCAGCTGCCCTGTACCAAGGAAAGTGACGGTGGCCGCGTGCTGGAACAGCCTCGGCGGGTGGTGGTGGGAGTGGGTGTGCAGCCTGGAGACTGGGTTGTGGCTGGGCTCTGCCGGTGGGCGGTGGCCACGCTCTGATGCCGAGCTTGACGTCTAACTGCGCGTGGCCGTCGTGCAGGCTGGTGCTGCTTGTGGCTGTCCGACTTAGCGAGGCACGTGATGCGGTTGGTCTGGAGGGAGCAGAGACAGGTACCTAGGTACGCTGTCCTCACTTACTTGCCCATACCCTTTTCTTCGCTGCCAGCATGTTCCACGACTTGCACGTGCCCTGGAGCGATGCGACGAGGGAATTACAGCGGACCGTTGTCTTTCTCGACGAATGTGAGTGCGCTGCTGCGTGGTGGGCGTGTAGGAACTGACGCAGTGCAGTAGGATACGATGTAATTGCCCTCACACACTCATTTTCTGGGAAACTGCCGGCCGACCTGGTACGTTTGGAGAAGGGCATGAAACTCGTGCTCCACTTCAGCTACTCACAGTCCCCCAGACGTCACCTGTTACGAATGCGCTTCCTTTTCTCAAACCACCGCACCTGCGCATTCTGCGACGATGCAACATCTTCCTTACCGACGCTGCCTCCAACTTTCGCATACCCCAACTGCAGCAGCTCTACGATCTTGTCGCCGCTCGGCCCACAGATGAGCGCACCCTGCAGCAAGCATGCCAAAGCCTCGATGTCGACATAATATCCCTGGATTTGACCAAGAAATTCGAAAAGCACTTCAAGTTCCCCATGCTGGGAGCTGCAGTCGCGCGTGGTATCAAGATTGAACTATGTTATGGTCAGGGCATCCTCTCCAACGACCCTATGGCAAAGCGCAACCTCATCAGCAACGCCACTCAGCTCATCCGGGTAACCAGAGGCCGAGGACTGATCTTTAGCTCAGAAGCCAGTAGCGCCCTGGGCATACGGGCACCGAGCGACGTCATCAACCTCGCTTCGGTGTGGGGACTGGGAACGGAAAAGGGAAAGAATGGTTTAACGAAAGAACCAAGAAGTGTAGTAGAGTACGCACGACTCAAGCGACAGAGTTTCAAAGGCATCATCGATATTGTCCATGGTGGCGAGCCACCAGTAGCCCCGCCTCCAACCGAAATGAGGGAAAGGGCGGCGAAGAAGAGTGCAGCAAGCAAGAATCAGAATGGCAAACGACCTGGAGGCAGCTCAGAAGGCACGCCAGCGCAGCAGCCAGGGATAGAAACACCTATCTCTAAGCGGCAGCAGAAGAAGAACAAAAAGGCAAAACTGGATGCTAGGGTGGTCGAGACGACCCCGTCCCCTGCTGTGCAACCTCCTACGTAGCCAATTTCTGGCCAAAGATACCCAATAGACAAAAGCGGTGGAAGACACGAACTGACCACACTGTAAACCGTGATCGACCATTTCCAAGGATATAATGCTACCCGTTTCAAATGTAAAAAGGATGATTCTAACAAGAATTCCACAATTTCGAGCTCGACAGGATTTCCAATTCACTTCTATGGAAGAGTACATACAGTATCGTGCTCAAATATTGACCTGTCCGTCCGACCCCAATAGTCAGACTATACCACCTTTTGCCCATCGTCAAAATCTTTACTTCTCCTCCCTTCGTCGCTCTCTCTACTCTCATCACTCTCAGTGTCACTCAACAATCCATTCCAAGCCTCATCTTCCACACTTTCAACTTCATCTTCCCTCCCTGCATCTTTATCCACTTTAACATTGACAAACAATACCCACAGGCCCAGATCATAGGTGATTCTGCATATACCTGTTGCAAGGAAAGCGACCCAGAAATTATCATGACTCGATAATAGCCCGGTGATTGTTGGGCCCGCGCTTTGAGTAAGTGTACGTACCATGCTTGTAATCCCCATTACGCCGGTGCGCTCCTCGGGCCTTACGACTGCAGCAATAAAGGCAGTGCGAGGAGCTTGGTCCATGCTGTTGAGCGCCGCACGGAAGAGCAAGAGGCCAACTGTCCAGCCCACGTTAGATGGTAATGGGATAAATGCGCTGGCGATGGAAGAGGGAAGGTGCGTGAACACCATTGTGTTGATTAAACCAATACGTTTGGCTAGTGGACCAGCAAACACCGCGCTAAATGCGCACAAGAACTGCGAAGCGGATGTTATGTCGCCAAGAGTCGCTTTTGACAGATGAAATTTTTGGTCGACGTAGTAATTCATCAGCGAATATGGTGTCATGCCGTCAGCGAGCGAGTCGATAGCGAGAAGGACCCAGAGTTTGTACATGATGGAACGTGTATTTTTTGAGATTTGGCTGAAGTAGCTTTGCTTTTTTTGCGGGTGCGTTGTAGTATTACGGCCTCGTAAACTACGTGCTCCGTCTTCAAAGCTATCAGTGGTGCTCGGTGTCATGGCTTCTAGCAAGACTTCTTCCTCGCCGTCATTACCACCTCGTCCTCTTTCTGCCATCTCCGCTCGTTTCTCGCCAGCGGCTTCGCATCTGTTACTCAAACCCATACACAGGATGCTCCCGAGTACTCCAAAGGCAGCATATGCCCAAAAGAGTGCGTGGAAAGCCTTGGTTGTATTCCCACTTCTCTTCTCGAGTGCTTGTACAGTTCTTCCAGCAACTTCGGCGCCTATAGCACCCGCCATGGTTGTTGCAGTAACATACCATGTCAAAACATCATTCCTTGTCTTCTCATCCGTCAGTCCACTCAGGATACTCTCTTCAACCGCTCTGAACGGCCCACAATCAGCGCCTGTCACGCTAATGATGCCGAAAACAGCTGCGATGAGTAATATCCAAAAGCTTTCTGAGAGAGCAAACACAACACCAGATCCAGCCATCATGACGCTCCCCATGAACAGAATCCGTCTTCTTCCAAGCTTATCTGCCACAAGCGTGAGCAGCAACGAGAGCATCACATCGCCGAGCAGCGTCAGCGTCATGAAGATTCCAATGCGCGAATCCGGAAATTTAAGCGAGGCGAAGAACAGCGCGAGGATCAAGCTTGGTATTCCAGACGTGAACATGCGCAGAGAGCGCAGTGCAATGATAATGTATGCATCCCGTCCAATCGAGTTCAGCGATGTGATTCCAAGGAAGTCCTTGGCTCGCGATAGAATTGTTGGGCGGGGCATTATCGGATGGACGCAGTTTCCTCGCTTCGTTGCGCAAAGCGAAATCAGATAGTAGCGAGTACTTGTCCTCGCAGAGAATACCAGCCTTAGCTAAAAGGCGGTATTTTACAAGGTAACAGCACAGGAGAGAGGTGAGGAAGAAGAAGAGAAAGAGAAGAAGAAACGTACAATCGTCAATATTATAAGTTGTACGGAAACAAAACGGCTACCTCGGATATAAGCTCTCACTTGCTTGCCTAACGCGGGAGCCAATGAGTGTGACTCATGTTTACAAGCGTATGGATTCTGGCTGTATGGTTGGAGGAAGAGGCTTGGTGGCGCTGCCGATGTTACTGTGATGGTCGTTCGGTAGGTCAATTGCGCGGCCGAGATTCAACTATTCAGCCCCGCAGTTGATAAGAAGTCGCGTGCCTCAGTGAGAAGCCGCTCCATCCAGATATCAGGTTCTGGTCTGAACTGCCTGTCAACTAGAATTTGTAACTACCCTTGCGATATCATGCATACCCATAGGATGGATCGAATTTACTTTTCCTGCCGATAACTCGACGATATTCGCTCGTGGTCCGCCACTGGTGATAAACTTCACTGGCAACCACCACAATGTAGGCCAGAACCCTTCGAAACAATGGATTAAATGCAAGATTTTTTAGAATGAATGTGACAATGCCGCATTGAAGTTACAGAGTTAGTACCTGTGTTGTCAAAGTTTATCGATAGATAGCGTCAACAAAAACAAGAGTCTGAAGGCTTGTAGACGTTGAATAGATAACCATGGCAAAAAGACCCTCACTTTAAATTGCCATGAACATGAATACTTGTGCTAGTTATTATTGATGAATGCGTGAGGTGGTCCCAGCCTCGTATACGGCAACTGACTAATCAGAAGCGGTTGCTTGAATCTTCCCTTCCTCGAAGCTTAATCCAACCCATCACTTTATTTACACTCTATCTACCCGGGAATACAACCGAGATATACGCAAAAGAGATCCGAAACGAGGCGCTAGACCCTGTTAACCGTCTTCACATCGTCTTCACATCGTTCTTCTACACCTGCGGAGCAATCCACTTCGCAGGGATTACGTCATACCCCCGACGAGCCGTAGCCGTAAACTGTGATCGGTGCCCCATCTACCGAAGCACCACAGTTCTGGCAGTAGATTGAGCATTGTCACACTTATATAGACATCATCTTCTCTTTGAGAGGCTTGCAGCTCTAGATGTCATAAGTTCTCCGTGGATGTACCTGAACATCATCTGTCTTGCCACTGCCGACGCCCGGTAGGGGTAAGCATCAGCATGACGTTCCCACATGGACAAGACGACATCTGTACCTCCGAGCACGCAATACGGCAGCGTGCCGACCATCGTTGGATGCTAAGCCCAGTAGGTCAACACCCATGAGGTCCACAAGCCATTATCCCTGCCAGCACGCTCATCCTTGCAAATTGGTCCTGTCTTTGACCAAATTGTCCGCACCAAATAGCGTCAAGACTCCTAGCACACCAACAGACCCATAGTCAACCGACACAAACAGCGCTATGTCATCTGTAAGAGCTTTGCGCTTTTCCACGTGGGATCCAATTTTCTTTGTCAAGATGTCCACTGCTGCTTACATCACTCGCTGCCTCGACCTGTGGCACAATGTCTACCTAGTCGCGCCTTTTTCGTTTCTTTGCCTTGGTCATTCAAAAAAGCATTCTGTCACGCGATTCCATCACGAAGTCAAGCAATTCAGGGGCGTTTTTGGAGGAGTACACCTTGCCGAATTCAGTACCAGGACGCGTCGCAATTATCTAGACGATCCCAGCCCATCCTGTGCTATTCGTTCGGCCATCGAGCATATTGCACAACATTCTAATCCCTCGCCCGCTTAGGTACCGTCGTACATAAGCTCCCGAGTGCGTGGTAGTCAGTGTGAGCTTGTTAAAGCTTGTCCGATCCTGTTAGATCTACCCTGATACACAGCACGTTTTCGCCCTAGCACGAGGGCTCTCCGTCTGCTAGGCCACCATCGATTGTTTCCACCTTAGTCCTCACCATGGTTGGAACGGCCACCAAAGTCGGCCATGGTCTTGCAAAGGTTCTTGGCATAGACCTACACTATCGCAATGAAACCGGATCAGACCGCATCGCACGAGGAGAGAGCTTTTTTTCGATCGACTCGGCGGACTCATATGTTGAGGACGAACCTACTGCCTGGGAGTGGCTATGCAGGACGTTTCCATCCAGTCATGAGATTTTTCAATACTTTTACAGTCTTTTCCCATTCGTCCATTGGATCACTCGGTACAATCCCCAGTGGCTAACTGGCGACCTGGTAGCTGGTAAGAAGCTCAGAATCCCTTCTTAACACCTGCTAAATCATTCAGGTATCACCGTCGGTGCCGTTGTCGTCCCCCAGAGTATGGCATATGCCAAGCTAGCCGAACTTTCTCCAGAATTCGGACTCTATTCATCCTTCATGGGCGTGCTGATTTATTGGTTCTTCGCTACCTCAAAAGATATCACTATTGGCCCCGTCGCAGTTCTGTCAACCGTCACTGGTTCTGTGGTTCTAAAAGCCGAGGAAAGACTACCTGGTGTACCGAGGGATATCGTCGCGTCTTCCTTGGCTATCATATCTGGTGCCATCGTCCTCTTTTTGGGATTAGCACGGCTAGGGTGGATTGTTGATCTGATCTCGCTGCCTGCTATATCCGCGTTCATGACCGGTTCTGCAATCAACATTGCTGTTGGACAAGTTCCTGCCATGATGGGCATCACTGGCTTCTCGACACGGGATTCGACATACAAGGTAGCTATTAATATTTTGAAACATCTAGGGCGATCAAATCTCAACGCCTCATTCGGCCTTACCGCTCTCTTCTTGCTGTACCTGATCCGCTTTGCATGCAACTCTCTCGCAAAGCGCTACCCAAGCAGGGCAAAGACGTTCTTCTTCCTTAATACCCTTCGAACGGCTTTTGTCATTCTGCTGTACATCTTTTTCAGCTATCTGGTCAATCGCGAGCACCGGGCAAACAAAACAAAACCTGTCATTACGACTCTCGGCACCGTACCACGCGGTAAGATTGGCATTCCACTAGTACTGTATATACTGACCACTAACAGGATTTAAACACGCACGGGTACCTCACATAACGTCAGATATCATATCTTCCTTTGCGTCTGAATTGCCATCAACCGTCATCGTGCTCCTAATCGAGCATATTTCCATCGCAAAATCATTCGGAAGAGTTAACAACTATGTCATCAACCCCTCCCAGGAGCTAGTTGCTATTGGTGTAACCAACTGCCTGGGCCCATTTCTTGGAGCCTATCCAGCAACTGGTTCTTTTTCACGCACTGCTATTAAGTCGAAAGCTGGCGTGAGAACCCCATTTGCTGGCGTAATCACGGCTGTTATCGTTCTGCTCGCTATTTATGCCCTGCCTGCAATGTTTTGGTATATTCCAAACGCTGCGCTTTCAGCTGTCATTATACACGCTGTCGGTGATCTCATCACACCTCCAAACACTGTCTATCAATTCTGGAGGATATCTCCTCTTGAGGTTATTATCTTCTTTGCTGGAGTTATCGTAACGGTCTTCACCACCATTGAGAACGGCATTTATACCACAGTATCTATATCTGCAGCCCTGTTTCTGTTCCGCGCATTCAAGGCCAAGGGTCGCTTTATGGGCCGTGCGAAGATCCATTCTGTCGTTGGTGACCATCTTCTCGACCGTTCTGATGAATACAAGAAAGAGCTTAGCCTCGGAAGGACCCCACAAGAGGGCGAAGATTCTGTGCGCAACATTTTCCTTCCTATCGGTCACGATGACGGGTCCAACCCTCTTATTGAACTCAAGGACCCCTATCCAGGCATCTTCATCTACCGCTTCAGTGAAGGCTTCAACTATCCAAACGCAAACCACTACCTCGACCAACTCACTGAAACTATCTTTAAGAAAACACGCCGCACAAACCCTTCTAGTTTCAACCGCCCTGGTGACCGCCCCTGGAACGACCCTGGTCCACGTAAGGGCAAGGAACAAGCAGAAGCAGACGAACGTCCAACACTCAAGGCCATCATTCTCGACATGTCTTCAGTCAACAACGTCGATCTTACCTCCATCCAGAATCTTATCGACGTACGGAACCAGTTAGACAAATACGCCGCGCCAGACACGGTAGACTGGCACTTCACCAACATCAACAACCGCTGGGCCAAGCGCGCCCTCGCAGCCGCAGGCTTCGGCTACTACACCCCGCCAACCGAGAACAGTGGCATCCAACGCTGGAAACCCATTTTCAGTGTCGCTGAAATCGGCGGCTCACAGTCTGCCGCCGCGGAAGCCGAAGCGCAGGAGAATCGCCGACTTGCACGAGCATCGCAGGTAGCGTTAAACGATATTGAAGCCGGTGGCCTCAGAGCAGAAGAACTCCGCGACAGCGCGAGTGAAGAAGGGAGCTTGAATAAGCAGTTAGAGTATAGCAAGGCGTACGGTGGTGTGGAGAGAAAGGTGAGGCCGAACAGGAAGTTAGTCGTTCAAGGGCTAAATAGGCCGCTTTTCCATGTCGACGTCACGGCTGCGTTGAATAGCGCGTTGGCTAATGTAGAAATAAAGAGCCATTAACGTACATTCACATAGAATAGAACGACATCTATAGAGTACCATCATTGAATTTTCAAGTATTTTTGGTATACCCATGCAATTTCTCAGATTTGTCAAGAATGCTTTTATAATCTCCCACTAAATCTACATCTAATAATGGATTCCAACTACAAAATTGCGGTGGTTCTAGATGCGCTGCCGATCAATGGCCCCGCGTAATGAGCCAGGAAGAATGTGTAGCTAGCCTATGCCGATTGATGGTTGACATCCAACAGAGCATGGTGTAGCAACGACATGTCCTTTGAACATGTCCTGTCAATTCTAAGGGTTGTCATAGTGGTAAAGCGTAGTAGTAGCTCTATGATACACAGACGGGCTTTCACAATGATAAAGCACTCGTCGTGAACTAGGCGGCAAGGTATCTACACAATACACTATTTCAGAGAAAGTAACGTGCATCCCTGCACAGCGAGACACCCTATGTGGCGAGACAAATGAGGGACACTTTTGACTTTCAGTCACTAGAAAACCTATGCGTACAAGCAATATTACTATTATTCAAAAAAAAAAAATCTATTATACCTAATTCTAAACATCTACAATACCCTTCAAGCTAAAATTACGTTAGTATCATCGCCTCTAAGCCAAGTTTATGCAGCGTCTTCTTTTATAGCGTAACAGACTTCCCTCCCTAGAGCGTCAACGTTGAGCCTTTATTGTTCTGGATTTTTGTAGAATAGACTTTTCTAAGCTTTAGAGCCTCCCTCTAATACTAGGAAGTCATTATCAGCCCTATGCGCGCTGCGGGATGCAATTATATGCAGGGCTGCTACGTCGATTGGTACCTCTAACGTGTTCCACCAGTCCCCGGGCCACACCACTCCTCGGGCCACCTCACCAAAACTAGCGCCAAGATTTTTTCAATTAATCATAACATTACACCAATGCTCTTGTCCCTCTTTATGAATTAGTAAAACTACTCTAACCATAGATATTATCTATAGATACTAATTTTTAAAATCTTGCAAAGCTGATTTTGATAAGGTGGCCCGAGGAGTGGTGCGGCCCGGGGACTGGTGGAACACGTCAACGTGTTTTATCACTCCTCGGCCCACCCTAAAAACCCACCAAAAATCGCAAAAACTGTACCTTGATATCTTAACAACAGCCTTATAATAAATTCTAAAATTTTACAAAAAGCTTCTTATACTAACTTAGAAGTACCTACAGAAGTACTATAGTAATATACCTAGCCGTTATAAAGATACTAAGTTTTGGCCCCCAATTTTAAGCTAAACTAGAATACCTCTAGAACTATATAATAAATTTACCTTCTAAGTTAAATATGAGCCTAAAAATAGCTATTTAACGATAGGATTGAAATTCTAGAATTTATTATAAGGCTGTTGTTAAGATATTAAGGTACAGTTTTTGCGATTTTTGGTGGGTTTTTAGGGTGGGCCGAGGAGTGGTGAGACACGTTAATTAAATGCGACTCAGGACTCGGCGCAGTGTTAAGGCTCAAAGGGTTCGGTCGTTGTTTGACCAGCCAACGCGTCTCAGCCTCTCAACTGCTGGATACAATCATCGTGCAACTTCGAGATGCGATAATCGCTGTTCACCAGACACTTTCCTCCAGAAGTTTTATCGTAGTCAGATGCACACCTTGCAGAGATGGATACGGTGAGTTTTTGGCACGAAGACCATGCTGACACAAACTCGTCTCGCCCTCCAAAGCGACAGAAGACTTCCCACAATGACCTAGGCAATGCGGCTCATAAGCCGCGAGACGGTTCGGCCGTCCCACAACACGATCATTACACCATCGCCTGGATCTGCGCGCTCCCCATAGAGATGGCAGCAGCTCGGGCCATGTTGGACGAGATTCACGAAGCCCTGCCCACAAATGCGGGTGACAGCAACACCTATGTATTGGGAAGCATCAAGCAGCACAATGTCGTCATTGCATGCTTACCAGCGGACCAGTATGGAACGATCAGCGCGGCGAACGTCGTGACGAACATAAAGCGAACCTTCTCATCGATCCGTGCGGGCTTGATGGTGGGGATTGGCGGTGGTGTGCCGGGCAAGGCTGATGTACGTTTGGGTGACATCGTTGTCGGAACAAGGGTGATGCAAAATGATCTTGGGAAAATCGTCGGAGACGGACAACTCCAGCGAACAGCGATCTATAGGATGCCTCACCAGTTGCTCAGAACAGTCGTATCCACCCTCCGTTCGAAACACGAGCTGCAGCCTAGTCGAGTTCCAACTATCCTACGGGAGAAGCTGGAAGGACACCCCGAGTACGGTCGCCCGAGCTCACCGGATCGGCTCTTTCGAGCGACTTATGATCATGAAGACCATGGAAGCCTCAGCTGTGATGGATGCGACCAGTCGAAGTTAGTGCTACGAAGTAGGCGGCTACCCGACAACCCGATGATACATTATGGTGCGATCGCTTCAGGGAACCAAGTCATGAGACACGGCAGAACCCGGGATGAGATTGCCCGACAACTGGATGTCATCTGTTTCGAAATGGAGGCTGCCGGTCTGATGGATATTCTCCCTTGTCTCCCAATTCGCGGAATCTGCGACTACTCGGACTCCCACAAGAACAAGCAATGGCAAAGGTATGCGGCAGCGACTGCCGCCGCATACGCAAGGGAGTTGCTGGAGGTGTTGCCCGTGGCCAAAGCAATTACAGAGACCGGGTACGTGCCGAATACTAGTAAGTCAGCTCTGAGGCTTTGTGGCTATTTCTTACGACACCAGCCCGTATTCAATCAGTACATCAAGATGTATCACATTATCGTCGGCATTTGCTGGAGTCCCTCAAATTCGAGCAAATTGATTCTCGCAGGACTACCATAAAAGCTGCTCATTCTAAAACATGCCAGTGGTTTCTCCAACACCCGAAGTACAAGGAATGGCTTGATCCTCAAAACCAGGTACAGAACCATAGCTTTTTGTGGATCAGAGGTAAGCCAGGTGTTGGCAAGTCGACCATCATGAAGTTCATATACCTGAAGACAAAAAAGAAAGATCTCTGTCAGCATGCCGTCACTGCCTCTTTCTTTTTCAACGCCCGAGGCGAGTACTTGGAGAAATCCATTTCGGGAATGTACCGGTCCTTACTTTTGCAGCTCCTTGAAGGGTTCCCCGACCTCCAAACAGTTTTCCACGATCCCGACCTTATTCCTCAGAATCAACATAAGTGTCCGTCATTGAACATTCTCAAAGACCTATTCTTTAGCGCAGTCTCAGCTCTTGGCCAACGCTCATTTACTTGCTTCGTAGATGCTCTTGACGAATGTGATGAGCAGCAAATTATGGATATGGTCCAATACTTCGAGGAGCTAGCGGAAACTTCCACAAACAAAGGTGTACGGCTTAAAATCTGTTTCTCTAGTCGTCATTACCCCTACATCGACATACGACTGGGCATCCAACTTACACTGGAGGATCAGCCGGGCCACATCGAGGACTTGGCTAACTATATCCAAAGCCATCTCCGAATCAAAAATTCTGCCCTTGTTGGAGAGTTGCAACCACAAATTCTTAAGAAATCTGCCGGGGTATTCCTGTGGGTCGTGCTAGTTGTCAATATCCTGAACAAAGAAGATCGACGGGGTGGCCTAGCTCTTAGAAAGAGATTCTTGGAAGTACCAAGTGGCTTGAGTGAACTTTTCAAAGACATCTTGAGGCGGGACAATGAGAATATGGAGGATTTGCTGTTATGTATTCTCTGGATTCTCTACGCAAAGCGGCCACTGAGACCGGAGGAGTACTATCATGCCCTCTGGTCTGGACTATCCTTGAAAGATCTGGCCGATCCCGAAATCCCAGATGTCACCGTCCCAGACACTAGTGATAGTGTCGAAAGATGTGTCATCAGCTCTTCGAAAGGACTCGCTGAGATCACGAAAGCCAAGCAGCCAACTGTGCAATTCATACATGAATCCGTACGAGATTTTCTCATTAAAGATGGGGGTCTCCATGAATTATGGCCTAATCCTGGATTTGATTGGAAGAGCCTAAGCCATGAGAGGCTCAAGCAATGTTGCAACTCGTATATGAATAATCCATTGGTGCATGCGCCTCTTGGCAAGCTGCGGTCAAAAACCACGAAAATCTCAAAGGGGTACCCCTTTTTTGAGTATGCCAGTCAGCATGTTCTCTACCATGCCAACGCTGCGGCGGATTCCGTTCCTCAAGACAAGTTTTTATCTCATTTTCCCGTTGCCAATTGGATCAGTATCATTAATCTTTTCGAAGAGCAAATGAATCGTAAATACAGTTTGGATGCAAGTCTCTTCTATGTTCTCGCAGACAAAGGATTCTCGGAGCTCATCCGCACAAGGCTCAAAGAGGATCCGCGTATTCATATTTATGGAGAGAGATATGGGTACCCGCTATTTGCCGCTTTGGCCAACGGTAACAAAGATACTGTTGCCGCTCTTCTGAACTCGCCCTCCAGCATCTATAACGAAGCCGACATTGCAGAGGGTCTGAACTGCAAGAAAGCCTTGAAAGAATACAAAAATCGAACACCGCTATCTTGGGCTGCCCAGGATGGTCGGGCAGGCATTGTCAAGTTGCTTCTCCAAACAGGGCCAACCCTCAATGACATGGATTTGGGGGGCCAAACGCCACTTTCACGAGCCTCAGAGAAGGGCCACGAAGCAGTAGCGAGACTTCTTATCGACAAGGGAGCCGACGTTAATGCTAGCGACAAATATGGATCAACACCACTCCTACAGGCCTCAGCGAACGGCTACGAGGCAGTAGCAAGACTTCTTATCGACAAGGGAGCCAACATTAATACTAGCGACAAAGATAGATGGACACCACTCCTACAGGCCTTAGCGAACCGCCACGAGGCAGTAGCGAGACTTCTTATCGACAAGGGAGCCAACATTAATACTAGCGACAAAGATGGATGGACACCACTCCTACGGGCCTTAGCGAACCGCCACGAAGCAGTAGCGAGACTTCTTATTAACAAGGGAGCCAACGTTAATACTAGCAACAAATATGGATAGACACCACTCCTACGGGCCTCAAAGAACGGCTACGAGGCAGTAGCGAGACTTCTTATCGACAAGGGAGCCGACATTAATACTAGCGACAAATATAGATCAACACCACTCCTACGGGCCTCAAAGAACAGCTATAAGGCAGTAGCGAGACTTCTTATTGACAAGGGAGCCGACATTAATACTAGCAACAAATATAGATTAACACCACTCCTACAGGCCTCAGCGAACGGCTACGAGGCAGTAGCAAGACTTCTTATCGACAAGGGAGCCGACGTTAATGCTAGCGACAAATATAGATTAACACCACTCCTATAGGCCTTAGAGAACGGCTACGAGGCAGTAGCGAGACTTCTTATCGACAAGGGAGCCGACGTTAATGCTAGCGACAAATATAGATTAACACTACTCCTACAGGCCTTAGCGAACGGCTACGAGGTAGTAGTAAGACTTCTTATTGACAAGGGAGCTAACATTAATACTAGCGACAAAGATAGATAGACACTACTCCTACAGGCCTTAGCAAACTGCTACGAGGTAGTAGCGAGACTTCTTATTGACAAGGGAGCTAACATTAATACTAGCGACAAAGATAGATGGACACTACTCCTACGGGCCTTAGCGAACCGCTACGAAGTAGTAGCAAGACTTCTTATTAACAAGGGAGCTAACGTTAATACTAGCAATAAATATAGATGGACACTACTCCTACAGGCCTTAAAGAACGGCTACGAGGTAGTAGCGAGACTTCTTATCGACAAGGGAGCTGACATTAATACTAGCAACAAATATAGATTAACACCACTCCTATAGGCCTTAAAGAATAGCTATAAGGTAGTAGCGAGACTTCTTATCGACAAGGGAGCCGACATTAATACTAGCGACAAATATAGATTAACACTACTCTTACAGGCCTTAGCGAACGGCTACGAGGTAGTAGCAAGACTTCTTATCGACAAGGGAGCTGACGTTAATGCTAGCGACAAATATAGATTAACACTACTCCTATAGGCCTTAGAGAACGGCTACGAGGTAGTAGCGAGACTTCTTATCGACAAGGGAGCTGACGTTAATGCTAGCGACAAATATAGATCAACACTACTCCTACAGGCCTTAGCGAACGGCTACGAGGTAGTAGCAAGACTTCTTATCGACAAGGGAGCTAACATTAATACTAGCGATAAAGATAGATAGATACTACTCCTATAGGCCTTAGCGAACCGCTATGAGGTAGTAGCGAGACTTCTTATCGACAAGGGAGCTAACATTAATACTAGCGACAAAGATAGATGGATACTACTCTTACGGGCCTTAGCGAACCGCTACGAAGTAGTAGCGAGACTTCTTATTGACAAGGGAGCTAACGTTAATACTAGCAATAAATATAGATGGATACTACTCCTACGGGCCTTAAAGAACGGCTACAAGGTAGTAGCGAGACTTCTTATTGATAAAGGAGCTGATATTAATACTAGCGACAAATATAGATCAATACTACTCCTACGGGCCTTAAAGAATAGCTATAAGGTAGTAGCGAGACTTCTTATTGACAAGGGAGCCAACATTAATACTAGCGACAAATATAGATTAACACTACTCCTACAGGCCTTAGCGAACGGCTACGAGGTAGTAGTAAGACTTCTTATTAATAAGGGAGCTGACGTTAATGCTAGCGACAAATATAGATTAATACTACTCCTATAGGCCTTAGAGAACGGCTACGAGGTAGTAGCGAGACTTCTTATTAACAAGGGAGCTGACGTTAATGCTAGTAACAAATATAGATTAACACTACTCCTACAGGCCTTAGCGAACGGCTACGAGGTAGTAGTAAGACTTCTTATCGACAAGGGAGCTAACGTTAATGCTAGCGACAAATATAGATCAACACTACTCCTACAGGCCTCAGCGAACGGCTACGAAGTAGTAGCAAGACTTCTTATCGACAAGGGAGCCAACGTTAATACTAGCGACAAAGATAGATGGACACTACTCCTACAGGCCTTAGCGAACCGCCACGAAGCAGTAGCGAGACTTCTTATCGACAAGGGAGCCAACGTTAATACTAGCGACAAATATAGATTAACACTACTCCTACAGACCTTAGCGAACGGCTACGAGGCAGTAGCGAGACTTCTTATCAACAAGGGAGCCGACATTAATACTAGCGACAAATATAGATCACCACCACTCCTATGGGCCTCAGAGAACAGCTACGAGGCAGTAGCGAGACTTCTTATCGACAAGGGAGCCGACGTTAATGCTAGCAACAAATATGGATCAACACCACTCCTACAGGCCTTAGCGAACGGCTACGAGGCAGTAGCGAGACTTCTTATCGACAAGGGAGCCGACGCCAACGTAGGCTAGGACGGCCAGACTAGGAAGCGGATGCCTATCCTCTTTCGCTCACTATTCTGGTGGATTGAAATTTTAAGATTAGTCTTGTTCAGTTTCCTATAGAAGTTTAACGCCTTCTTGATGTACTTATTAGTGTATCGCTCTAGTCCAGTCCGGTCCAGTACAAGTAGATTACTAGGTAGAGGATAGACCCTAGTTTAGGCTTGGAAGGGGTTTGCGTGAGGTAACTGGAAAGGTATAGATATACAAAGTTGAGCTTAACGAGCTTAACACATTCTAAGGCCAGAACATTTATATCATGATTAATATACTTACTGTATTCTCTCTATTTCATAGAGGGCTGGGGATTAGCATGAATATATAGCTTGCCAATTTGCTACAGCGAAACTTCAACATAGTCTAAATCAAGTACCAAGATGTCCACTTGTAGAATTACATATTAAATATTTGCTACTTGAGCCTGGCCAGAGGCAGACGAACGCCTCGATCACGCTAGCAGGGAGGACGATCGACCCGCTCTGAACAGACCCTTGCCATGATCGTTTAGAATGAATGATATTGCGAAGAGACATAAGAATCGTCTCCAGTAATAGAGGACGGCAAGCAGCTTTAGATATTGTAGTGCCTTGCTAAGCAGCGTCACCATCAGATTCAAGCTTTTGCAAACTGACAGTTGTACCATCAAAACATGTACGAGCCTTTCCACCTGCGTATGCACTTTCAACGACAGCGTTCCTCCAGCGACGCTCAACCCACTTGCCGAAGCACAAGCTTCGATTTCTCCAGGGCGGCATACTCTATCGTATCTTATACCCCTCCCAATCCCATCATATTCCCCTTCAATGAAGCTGAGACTAGATCTCAGCTACCAGTTGGGTCTAGGAATCGGCGTTAGTGGACTTGAGAAATTGTGAGGACGTGGTCTTAATCAGGTTTTTCGTTTTGTTAGTGGGAGAGAATAACGGCGGGTTTCGGAGCTCGAGGGCGATGTGATGGTATGTCGACATGTTACAAAAGCGGGTATTGTTGTGCGTTGAACCGCACCTCGAAGTTTTATTCATGCGATCCGTACAGCCGCATGTCTTATAATAGAATACCCCGCAGGTATATCATATAAGAAGTATAGGGATACCTCGCATTAGCTAGGATTAGTAATTTGCTTCCGCTAGAGGGTGTCTTGCTACGCAGGAAAGTACATTAGTAGTAGTATCAGGCGCGCGTGCAATTATTCTAAGCTTTCCGAGCCGACATATCTATCGCTTGTTCTGTTATGGGTGGATGTATGGTAGATTGTAGATGGCCGACATCCAACAGAGCGTAGCAGAGTAACGACATGCCCTTTAAACATGTCCTATCAATTCTAGGGGTCACGGCAGTAGTAAAGCGTAGTAGTAGCTCTATAATACACAGACAAGTTTTCGCAATGATAAAGCACTCATCGTGAATTAGGCGGCAAAGTATCTATATAATACACTATAATTATTTCAGGGAAAGTAGTAATATGCCCTCTTGCGTAGCGAGACACCCGCCGTGTCGAGACTTTTTTTCGACCGGAGCTTCCGAGTTACGATATCGCGATTGTACATAATTATGGTCAATGCACTTTGATATTGTAGCTATTGTTCCTCCAGCATACCAGTCTCCGATTAGGAAGAGCGCAGCGCTAGTCATGCTGTCGATCGCTTGGTCAATGGCTTGAATAGCCCCTTTACCAATACCTCTCTACTTATTCATGACTCTAGAAATTTATTCATATTCAGGAGGGCTAAGTAGAAATAAAGCCTGAGAGAGATTGTGTCTCTAAGCTCTGAAGGCTGGCTTAACTAAAGAAATGTGTATTCTGAGAGTTTCGCCAGTCCTCCCTAGTGGCGAGAAAATGTTAACGTGTCTATGCGCGTGATGCTCCACCCTCACCAAAGTCGCGATCTCAAAGATGAGGCTGCAGAGCCACATACAATAGCTATTATTACGAGATTTTGTAGTAGAGCAGTAACTAGTTGCTTGCGAGTAACTCCGACTATCTAAATTTTGCTAGGAGGCTGACGTTGTAGCCAGAGCGAGTAGTTTTAAGTAGAGCTAAGCTAGCCGACAGGGTTCCGAGCTGTCGCAAGTTAGAGCTCTGCTCCATACAATTCAGGTAAGCTCGCAGCAGTAAGCGAGCTGCACGAGCTGCACGAGCCGCTCGAGCTGCTCCACTGTGTATATAAGTAGCTCAGCTCGGATAGCTCTTCAATCAATGATCATCTCGCATCTCGCAACACCTCTCGTTTCTAAGCGAGTAGGGCCATCCAATCGAGTGGGCCACTTTTCATGACCCAACCACGTGCCAACCTCGAGTGACGAAGGAATCGTGCTTTGCCTCTTGTCCCCGCTCAGCCGCAGAAATGGGCAACAAATTTCCCAATTAGCAACAATTGATGTATGCTCTTTTGAGCGCGATTTCCACAGCCTCCCCTTCCGTCTGCAGGATGAATATTACTACTTGCACAGCCCCAGAAAGGCGCCTGGTTCCCCACCACTCAAACACACAACCGTGCACATTCCGCCTTGCCGCCGGTTGCCAAGCTGATGAACGCCACAATGTCTGTCTGATATGGCAAGCCAGCCACTCCTCGTCGTTAGTCTCCACGACAACTACCCCACCCATGACTCCCTCTTGCTGCCAAGAGCTGGCCGGCTGACGTCCTCTTTTGCACCCGTAGCCTACAGAAACCACATGCCTCCAGTCCACTCGTACCGCGAACTAGGAACAAGAATCAATGGAACCGCTAACCATCACCGTTGGCGCTGTCTCTTTAACCGGGACAATCACCAAAGCTATCTTTACCATCAACACCTTTGTGCGAGCCGTTTGTGACGCTCCTAGCGATCAGGATGCCGTCAAGAGCGAGCTAGTCTCTCTGAAAACTGCTCTTGCCCTTTCAACCGACGACTTCGAGTCAGCGGACCCGACCTCGGGGGATGAACCCATACCAAAAGTCGTCCAGACTCACATCGTGAAGATCATTGGGAGTTGCCATGACGTGGTTCATGCTATTGAGGACCTGCTTCAAAAGCATTCGGGAAATAATGTGAAAACGAAGGCAAAGTGGGCTTTGAGTGGGAGTGATGATATGGCGAAGTTAAGGTCGAATCTAGAGGTGCAAAAGTCAGCTTTGGAGCTGGCGCTGGTTGCGGTCGAGCTGTGAGTAGTCTCGGATTGAGATGCGCGACATTCCTGATCTTTTACTAGTGCCACTACGAAAGATATCAGGAGGGATACTGGCGACATCAAGCAGGATACAAGAGACATCAAGGACGACACCGAAAACATCAAGCGGGATATCACAGAGCTCAAGAGCGATGCAGGAGCTCTTCACGAACACTCCACTGCTATCAAAACCGACACGTCTCGGATTCTGGAAGAGATCCTGCGATTGCAAACTCTCCTCCCAGACAATGTTTTGCAGTCCTTCGGCGACATACCTAGCTATGCCGAATCCGTCCTGGACGCTTCCCCGCGGCATTCCATCGACGAACCAGAACACCCTAAGCTGAAAGAAGATGGCACCGACGAAAAGAGGACGACGAATGGTCCATCTGGATCCGTCCAAGACTCGTCTCCACGACATTCTGTCAATCGGAATCCGAAACGGCTTACGGATGAGGATGCCAAATCCCACCTTCGATCCGACTCCGTCTGGGGCACGGATGGAGAAAAGGAAGCCGGCAGGCAATCCAGACTAATGCTAACTCGTGAGCTGAGCCTCGATCAAAGCGGATCGAACTTCCCCAGGAGTGACACCTCTGGCGGCGCAGCGGCAAGCACAACAAGAACAACCCTCCAAAAGCCTGAAAATCAATCCCAACTATCTTCCATTCACCAGCAAGGCCCGGTCCCGAGCGAATCGAGCACCCTCCAGAGTAGCAGCCACACCTCGGCTGACCCAACGACAAGCGCAACTAGAAAACCCTGCGAAGGTCTGGACATTGAGAACAAAAAGGAGCCTGACAGCCATTCCGAGTCAGGTTCGTTGTTCAATGGTAAGTCGAGAGTCGATGGTGTATCTGGCTAATCTAAATCCTTCAAGCCCTTAGATATGTCACTCTGAACGGTAAAGAGCTTATCATCGACATCCACTGGAATCAACTCGGTCCACCATCAGGGGACGTCCAGACATCCCTCGAGGGGCTCAAGAGATACGACAGAGCGCACACACAAGAAGTTATCCGTCTATATTCTCAATCACAAGACCCGACGGAGAGGCGAGTCCTTCACATCCTCCAGCAGATGCTCAACTCGGATATCCCACCGTTCCTGAGTATGAGTCCCATAGGAAACAACATACGCCATCTTCGAGGGACCATCCTTGGCCCTTCTTCATCACCTTACGCGGGCGGCATTTTTCATGTTGAGATTGTCCTCCCAGTGGGATATCCGTTCATGGAACCTCTTGGGCAAACGCTCACAGGTGTTACGCTTCCCCGTTATCATGGACTCTTCGAAAAGGATTGGCCCCGCCTTTGGAGTTCGTCGGCGTACCCCTGGGCGCGCTATCACATGTATCTTGGCCGTATACTCTCTAGCTTTCACAAGATGCTCGCCCAGGCAAAGGAAGAAAGGCCTTGGCTAGAACCCAGAGTGTCGGAATTTCACCCCAACGCACTACACCCAACGGGCTTTTTCTACACTTCTGAGCAGAGAGTCCGGGAAATGACCAACAAATTCGCCCGACCGGTCCAAAAGCTTTCCCTTCCACTGATCGATGCACTCGAAAACGCGACATCGTTGGCTGCCAAGTTGGAGGAGTGCAAGAAATTGAAGCCTGGCCCGGGTGCCGATCAAATGGTGGCATTATCATCTGCCCGGCTCGGCGCCTTCCTGGTGAAGGAGGGCACTACGCCGAAGCTTGACGAGGCGACAAAACTGCTTAGGGAGGCGCTCAAGATATTTCAAGAGCGTGGTCAACGTCGAATGGACGAGCGTCTTTCTTACTGGAGGTATAGAAAGGAGGACGATAACCCGGGACTACTCTTCACGATGAGTAGCCTTACACATGCGCTTTGTCTCAAGGGGGAGTTGAGTGAAGGGGCGGCGCTTGGAAAAGAGTATCTCAAGCAGCTCACACTTACCTATAGGCTCCACCCTTCTTTCGTCGAGTTCGAGATAGGGGAGATGGAGAAGCTATTCGCTGCGACCGGCCCCGGGACCAACTCTCCCGTGGTCGACTTGGAGAACCTCAAGAAGGAATTGGAAAAGAAATGGAAGGATAGGGAATGGGAAGAGCGCCAGGGATCGGCATGACGAAATCGATTGACTAAGTTCAGCATCGTGTGCAGAACGGACGACGGAAGACAAAAATAAGCTAGGCGATTTCTGCAGACAGAGAGGCCCGCGATATCCTTTACCCGAAGCTCATCGGATTGCGCGCAATGGGTCGATGGATGCAACAATAGACACTCCAACTTCTGACTTGCTCGGCCTGAAAAAGTTCCGTAAGGGGAAGGTGATAGTCACGACTTTGGGAAACTCTAGGTCTCGACCCACTTTCCCATTGCTATGCTCAGCTTTGTGCAGAAAAAGCTGAGAGTCCAGAACGCCCACTCAGCGACATGCGAGGAAGTGAGAGAGAAGCGGAGCGCAGATCATGTGACTTTCACGTGGAAAGCAGGACGTTTCCCTAAATTTGGGTGCACCTGAGTCGAGTAGTATATGATACACGATCGTTTGAAGAGGCTTCGCGCATTCTTAGAGCAGGTAGAGCGTTATCAGAAAAGTAGCAACTTCAATGTCCTCGCATCACGTGCAAACACTTTCCACTTCACCGCAAGAGTTGCAGCGCGTCACCCTCACACCCAGCCTTAGCGTCAAGGTCCATCGGTTCAAGATCTGTGCAGCACGATCGATGCGTCATCTCCCATCGCAATCAAGAATCCTCCCGAAATAAAGATCGTCGTCACCAGCTCAGCCCCGTACAGCCGCTCGGAGGCAGTGCAAATTCTATATATTGCCAACTCACGCCGAACGACAAACACGGGTAGTTAGCGAAACAAAATAGAAAACAGAGTTGGAGGTGATGAAGAGGGGTATGACCGATATTTAGTATCTTGCTGCTTGGCGCTGGATCCGGCACGATCCCTCTTTCTGGCCTTGTTTTAACCTTGGTGTCTCGGTGTCTTACTGTCTTACTAGATCCAATGTCAATCGGCTCTGCTGAGCATCAAGAGCTGGTAAGTTGGTGTGAGGCACTACAAGTTGCCGTCGGACCATGGGTCTTCTAACGACCCAGCACCTCGAAGGTCCCGCATTTGGGCCCCTTTGGCTATAAAGCAGGCCTTTACATGCAGACTGTGTCCTCACTCTAAAAACCTTCGAATTCAAAGACCGAGAGCTGAAGCTATTATGTATCTATACAAGATTCTGTATCTCCAAGACCTTGTTGACAAAAAAGCTACACGAAGAATCACACTTACGAAATTTCGTCGCACATATGGCATCAAGCAATCGACTCCAAGAGATGCAGATAGAACAATACGTGGAGAACTGCGTACCCGCTAGACAGAAGAGCGAATCTTTCACAGAATTTTACAGTCAGAACTAACCCAGGACGAACACATCTAGCTCTACAACCTTAATGTCCAACCTTTGAAAAAATTATAGGGCGATGACGCTATATAACTATTAGGACGTTGAAGAGATGTCGTCAAGTTAGCCAGAACATGGTTAGATTATAGAATTCTAAGGCGATATGCTGTAAATGATCATGTTACTCCTCCCAGGTCATCGTTGTGATGAATTAATAATAATAAGTTCTATTTACCGTCTGTTCGAGGCATTGTGGCCCATGCAGACTGTTCTACGGGCTAAAAACCTCTATTTTACAGAGAAAAAACCCCCGTGCTCCTTGCGTCGCGTACGTGGTGCGGCTACACGATATAGCTGTTCGCACGTCGCGGGCTGACGGCTATTCTGCTTCGTTCGACCTCTCGAGCACACTTGCCTTTTCCAAGGCGCGAGACCTGTAAACTGGCCAGTCTCACCACCGGTTCGGTCCTTCGAACGGGGCGTATCCCCTATCTATCCTACATTCCCTCTCCTCCCCAATCTTGCGCACTACTCGAAACTATTCGAGAACTCCTTGTTGGATGAACCATTTCGCCGTGGCTCGGGCTTGCCGCGGACGAGAGAGGACTGTCGCTAGGTTTTCGCTCGATAGTTGTTGTAGTAGCGTGGACCTGTCGAAGCGTGGGCCATAAAACACGATATGGTAGACCGTCTGGTCGTTCCATCCACATGCGCAGCTCTTGCTAACACCCGGGAATCCTCTCTGGGCTAGCCACCTGTTGAGCCCTATCGTCTCCGTTCGTAGTAAGAAGAGTGCGGTGGTCTCGGCCTTCGTGAGCTCGTCGTACAATTGCTGTGGCTACTGTCTCCATGGGTTTCGCCAGGTAGTTGCACCTTCCCGGCGTTGGCGTGCGCACTCGGCCCATTAGCGGTGCCACCGTAGTTCCGCCCACTGGTCGAAGACAGTGGCCGTTTTTTTCCTTTTCGACCTCTTTCCTGAATTGCGACCTTCTCTGCGTTGCTGCACCTGGCGGGCTTGGCTCTTAGCGGTAGCATCCTTCCACTCGCGTATCTCCTCCTCCACTGCGATTGCCAACTGGCGTGTGGCGTGCGCCTGCGGCTGAGGGGGTGCGGCTTCTCCTGCCCTGTGATGGCGCCGCAGCGTCGCTGCGATATTATGAAGCACTTGCTGGGTCTTGACCTCAACCGGGCCGTTGGCTGTATTAGCCGCATATTGGAGAGGTTGCCTTTCCATCCACAGTCGTAATGGCAGAGTACCAGTTTCGCGCTGGATGGCCTTGATATTTGTTGCCTTGTACGCTCCGGTAACCCGAGGGAGGCACGCTGTTTCCAGCCGTTCGGGCTTTTTGGTCGCGTTGCGTGTGATTAGTGACCCATTTGCCTGCCTGCTACAGATCTCCGAGCCATACGTGATCGTGGGCCGTACGATTTCAGTGTACAGGAGCTGTGAACGCCGCATAGTTGGTCCCCATGTAGGGGCAACTAGGCAGCTCACTGCGTTGGCGGCGTGTTGGTCACGTAGCTCCCCCTGGTGGATTTGCTCCTTCGATTGAAGCTTAGGGTCTGCCCACACTCCGAGGATCCGAATAGCCTTTTCGCACAGCTCGGCACTAGTGTCCCTCGATTCGGACTGTGTTTTTAAGGTCTCCCGTAGGGTCACGCCTCTTCCTCGTGAAGTGGATCAGCTGGTATTTTTCCGGAGCGAATCTGGCTCCGTATCGCTTCGCCCACGCAATACATTTTGTATGCGCCTGCTCGAGCCGTCGGCAGTTGTCTGCCGCGGTATCGCCCCACGTAATGAGACTGGTGTCATCGATGAACCCGAACCCAAACACTTTATCCTGTGGCGTGCCGAACGCTTCCAACAGTTCTGCGATGAAGAAGAGAAATAGGATTGGCGATAGTGGAGAGCCTTAAGTTGTTTCTGAACAGCACGTGACGAGGTGGCGTATATGCTTCAGGAGCTTAGCACGAAGCCCGAAACAGAAACCCCCCAGCCACGCTTTCGGCTTAGCCATCCTGGCTTAGAGCAAGACTCATGATTGGAGGTATCGACAGGGGTGGCGACGATGTGTGACTTTGGCTCAACAGCGGCCAATATCAATATGGTTAATAATTGCCGAAAACGTAAAAGACGATTGTCTAATAAGTTTAGGCGTTACCGTCTAGGCATAGGAGTTATGGACGATACTAGATTAATAGCGACGCAGTAGTGGTTCAGCGCTATTTTGTGCTAAACGAAGATCCTTTGTAACTTTGGCGTAATGACAATGATCTGAAGGTAATATTCACATTAAATAGGTCTTAGATGTTCGTGAATGGCTCAAATATAGGATTTCGGTAGTTTTATATTGTATTTTGAAGTATGCGCGAAAATCGAGTTCACTAGTGTCGAGGTACTCCTCCTGTCTCGCAACGCAGGGAGACACGTTAGTAATGTCAGGAGCCCGTGCCTGTCATTTGTTCTGTTATGGGTGGACGCATGTTAGATTGTAGATAGGTGTTTATCTCATTTGGTGGCGTCTCATTAGATACAAAGGAATATTTATTCAGCACACTCACATAGTCCAGTAGATTGGAAGGGCACGACTTGATCATATCTTTCCATCGTACACCGTATGCAAGAGCATACACAGCGCATCCATTTTCACTATATAGACCCCGCCAACCAAGCCCATCAATCCGAACCATCCCTCCTCATTTCACAGTCCACCACATCTCTACCACCAGGGTATATTACTTCCCCATTCCTCCAAAAAAAAAAAAAAAAAAGAGCAAACGCCAAATCCATATTTCCATTCCCGCCTTCTATGCTATGCTAACATCAAAAACAACTCATCGCACGCTCGACTGAAGTGACGCCCATCACCTAATTGAACGCTTCAGGCGGCAACGTGTCGCGGCTCTGCGCGAACAAGTCGCTAGCGCGCTGCAAATCCCACTGCCCAGCCTCGAGGCATTGGACCGCGAAGTCACGGCGGAGATTAGTAGCTTGTTGGACGAAGGCGATCATTTCTTCCTGTTTCTGCTGTGCGTCGTTGGGGGGCGCGGGGGAGGGAGTGGGCACAGGGACGGGGAGTGCGGGGGCGGCGGTGGGTTCGGCCTGCATATCGTCCGGGCGGACTTGTTTGCCATTAAGGATGCGGAGGCGGGGGAACCAGGAGGTGATTTCATCTTCCCAATTGGGTTCGGGGAAGGGGTTGATGATGAGGTGTTCAAGGCTCTTGAAGCGGTTTTTCCAGGGCTTGAGGGGCCCGAGGGTGGGGAAGGCGTTGCCAGAGAGGTCGAGGTTTTTGATGTGGTTGAGGTACTTAACCAGCTCGTAGATGACGTTGAGATTGGGTTGATTGTTGTTGGCGAGGGAGATGCTTTCGATGGCGTTGATCTTTTGGTCGCGGCTTGGGAGCATGGTGTCACAGACGACCATGAGTGCAGGGAAAAACTTCTTCTGCGTCGTCTCGTCGTCGAACATGCCTGACTTACGGACTTCTTCGTCAGATATGATGTTGGAGAGGTCGAGGAGTTTGGTGTTGGGATCGTAGCGTCGGCCAAGGAATCCTTCCAGGAGTCCCATAGTCTCCTCCTTCGCCCGAGTCCGATCCTGATCTGAGGTGTGTTGTTGAAATGGCTGTCCTCGTCCTCTACCGCCCCGACCTCGACCACGTGAGTTGTTGAAATTATTGTTATAATTGTTGTCACGGTCTTGATACTGTTCGGATGATTGATGGTGATAGCTTTGCTGGTTCTGAAAGTTCTGACCACCTCGATATCCTCCACGGCCACCTCTTGGAGTAAACTCGTGGTTCTGATTCTGGTTCTGGTTGTGATTTTGATTCTGGTGATTTTGGTGATTCTGAAAATTCTGGCCCCGATATCCACCACGGCCACCACGCGGGGTATATTCGCGGGTGTCATCCATTGTCATATCGCCATCTGGTTGCTGCTGCTGACTGAAGTAGTTTTGACCGCCCCGGCCACGGCCACGGCCGCCCCGTCCGCGTCCCCTAAAGCCAGACATTTTGGCAGCTACTTGAAAGAGAGTATTAGAATTGATGGAATTTAGGTGTCTAAGAACTTCAAAGAAACGTCGAGAGTTGGAGAGGGTTTGTGGAGCGGAAAGCATGAGCAAACAGCCTTTTGAGGGTATAGAGGCCCGTGCATCGCCAAGCCAATCCACTGTGAAAATACAGGCAACAAGGCACCAGACAATAAGATTGCCTTCACAGTGAACAGAATGCCTAAGATCCGACAAAAGAGCTGTGTGTTTTGCACATGCACAGGATTAAAATTAGGGAACACTGTGGACATTTTGGATTTCAAAAGTAAATTTGGTGTGAAGGTGATTGACTTGTGGCGCCACCATAATACAACCTAACCCTCCATACAATCACACCCTTCTTTCGTTTCCCGCATACCGCATAGATCTAACCCCAGAAAGATCTTCCGACGTAAACCCACATGACTCCAGGACACCAGACGCAATGGCCTATATGCACAAAAATTGAAAGGAAACGAGTCGGGCAGTCTAGTACTCGACTACCTAATTCGAATGTAGCTTCTTGATCTTGTTGACACCCTCATACAACGCGCGGTCAAGAGCCGCAGCTACGGTCAGTGTGCCGCCAATGACGGCGCAAAGGCCAACCAGGAATCCAGAGAAAGTCTTATCACGGACTTCACGATTGATGACCTTCATTGGTGAGATGTCCTACACAATGTTAGTTCACGGTGTGTGAGCTGAGGTGGTGAAAACTTACGTAGGAGAAGAACACGCCGGGAATACCACCCCTGGCGTGGATGCGCTCCTTGTGACCTTCCTCTTCCTCCGCACCTCCTGCAAGAGACCTCTTATGGCTTGTGACTGAGTATTGATGTGTCTCGATGCTACCCTTATAGTTTCCCTCAATGGTAGCGCCGAGAAGCTCATCGTGCTTAGAAAGCCCGGGGGCCTCCTTCTCCCAGCCGAGAGGCAGGTAGGCGGTCGATACGACTTTGACGAAATACATGAAGTTGTACGCTTTCTCGTTGGTGTGCAGTTCCGTATTGTCGAGGGGGTTAATGTGGTGGTTGGTCCATCCACCTGGGCCGGTATTCTGATGCTTCTTCTGCATATTGGCAATGACAGCATCGCTCAGCTGGGGACCGAAACGGAGGTGGTGGATCTTATGGGTGAACGTGTGTGCATACTCGTCTTTGAAGTAGTTCTCAAGGTCGTGGACGTGCATGTTGCCGGTAGAGAAAGACTTTCCAGGGGCAATGTGGAAGTTGCCGACAACCTTGTTGACACGAATGCTGCCTTCGAGACGGCATCCTTCCTTTCGCTGCGCATCGAGGTGTTCGGCGTAATGTTCACGCTCGCATTGCTCTACCCCCTCGCCTCGGCCAAATGACCATGATATGGAGGCATATGCGTCGCGTACTTCATCACAGGTGTTACAGCAGCCAGCCTTTTTTCCGTTGGTAGGCGGGGGTGCGCCGTAGCATTCTCCACAGTAGTCGGGGGCGAGATGTTGCGCTTGCGAGTCTTCGCTATGTCTAAGAATTGTTAGTACTCTGATTTCCAGCCCAAGCCATGGCAAGGGCTACTCACAGGTCCAGCGAAGTGGTCGAAATGATGGTGCTGCCCTCGCTCTCGGTGCTCAATCGGACCTTGTTAATACCGTGTGTAACGCCCATTTGCAGTTCTCCCGATACATCCATGACGTCGAGCGTAAGCAGTTCGCAAGGCAGGCGGGGAAACGTGATGTTCAAGCTGATCTCCATGCGCTCGCCTCTTCCTTTGTCGACGACTAGCTCTGGCCGTACACTGACCCGCCGGTAGTCTGCCCACTCGCCCCATGTTAACCAGAAGATGACCACCAAGCTCACTATTGTGACGATGCCACCCGAGGTAGTGCGCACGCGCGCATCTTCGACCGTCTTGGTGAAGGCGTCAAGCCTTGTGAATCGGGACTTGGCTGGCATTCTGGCTGGCTACTAAAACAGGTAGGAGAAGATGGTGCAGTTGGAAATGACGCCGATGAAGAGAGGCAATGTCAATTGAGACTGGTCGTTCTGAAATCGCGTGGGGGCTGCGTGCTCTAGAGATGTGTCTCTAGTCTCGTCTAGCTATGAACCGTGGCCACAGCGCTTTTAGCGTTCGACAGCTGAGTGAAGGAATGTGTAGCACTGCTTAGTGCTAGAGCCGAAATATCATCATACAAGTGGAATCAAAGGTTGGGAGCACGACAAATGCGACGTTGCGACCAGACCCTCGGCTGCATAAAGGACAGCTATGCGATGGACCATTAGCTCGACAACCAGGATCGTGCATCATGCCAAGGGCCGAGTAAGCAGGGATGCTCCTCCACGCACGTGGCATCCTACACCTGCAGCATCTGTGATACTCTGTTCATTACGAGTCCGTGAGATAAGTGTATTAAATTGGTATCCATGAGCAATGTTGCCTCGTCCATTGTTGACATTCACTTCAACCCGGCTATTTACATAACCACCCCTGCATGACCAGAAAATGGCGTCTAGTGGGAAAGTACGCCCCTCAGCATGCTCACGAAGCTTGGGCTGAGTTTGTACAACTCTTCGATATGCGGCTTCTTTGGTTCTCCTGCTTTCCGCCTCAGCTTCTCAGCTATCTGTGCGCGCTTCTTTCGTTCTGCCTCGATAGGGTCCGCTATGTCTGTGTCGTCTTCTTCGTCAATATCCGAGTCAGAACCATCATCATCGAGTTCGAGGTCCTGAAGATCGAGCTATCTTAGTTAGCAAACCGCTTACGCGTTTGATCCTTTCTCTCATACCTCGTTCAGCCCGAAATCGCTGGACCTGAATCCAGCCATGCCGCCCATGAGACCGTTGGGCTCATCACCTGCAGTTGCCATCTTTTGCCTTGTCTTATCCGAGTGCCACTTCTTCCTTGCTGTCTGCCACTTGATCAGGCTGTTGATCTCCTTGATAGCTTTTTTCTTATCCACTAAGCCTGAATCCATGGCACCCTGGAACAGTGCATTCATGTCTAGTTGGCCGCCGCCTCCAGGTCCGTGCCTCAGGAACTCAAGGATGCCTTCTAGCCAGCCCATAAGTTGGTCAAAAAGCCCATTATCGTGAATGTGCACTTCGTGAACAAACTTGTAGAAGTTGTCTTCGTGTCGAGCGCATAGGTCGATAAAGGCCTGGACAGTTTGATTCGGATCTGCAGATATCTCCTGTCGCTGGCAAGCTTCAATTGTCTTGATAATGTCATCCACAAACATGGCAAAGTCAGTGATACTATTGTATACATTGGCAGACTTATAAACGCGGACAAGAGGCTCGTAGAAGATGGTGAAGAGATCGCGGAAGAGTTGAAGGGTTGTTGGCTGCTTCTGTTAGTTCTGTTCTCTGAACGCGTAGCTTATCTGCTTACCTCTTCAATAATTTGAAGCATCATGACTTTGTCTCGCTGTCTTAGGCATAGCTTTAGGTACTGCTTCAAATGAGCAAAAAGTTCTGCTCCTTGTCTAAATTCCTTGTCCATCGGAATGGCTGCGGTAGTACCTGTTGTCAGGTTGCTGCGGCTACTTGTTTTTCTGCTCAAGCGACCTGGCCTCACATTCTCGACTGCGTTATTCCATGCGACGTACGCATTGAATACCTTCTCGACTTGCTGCGAACTTAGCTCTGGCTGAAAGAAATCCGATCGAAGCACTGTGATCACAACATCGATGTTCTCATCAGCCGCTTCTTGTCGAATTACGTCTTTGACTACCTCATCTGCTTCAACGTAAGCCTTGATCTTCGCGCATAGAACATCGTCTTTAATTTTAGTAGCTGCCAGCGTGTCGATGGACTTTTGCACAGAGTTGACACCATCATGGATAGCCATGCCAAAAATCCGCTGCAGCAGCGATCGTGCCCCGAAAGGCTGTGCAAGGAACAGATCTAGGACACCACTCATAACAGCAGCTGGATTCGCGATCCTGATTACATTCTTGAGCACTCCATATGGCACGAGCGAGTGTATTCGCTTTAGTTGTGCAAAAAGCTCTGGTGAGTTATCTTCAGCCAGGAACAGATGGTAGATTGTGGCTGCGACCTCTATCCGTAACCACTCTGCGAATTTCTGATACTCAGGTTTGAGCTCCTGGATGGTGTTTTTGGCTCGAATCTCGGCAAAGAGATTTGTTAGACCCTGAGCCTCAACAATTTCTCGACGAAACTTTTCCATGTGTATATCGAGCTCCGCAGCTCGTTGACGCGCCACTTCGTAGAATTGCTGTTGTTCTTGGATTCGCTTTGCATCCATCTCTTCTCGCCTTTCAATATCCTCCATTTCTTCTTCATTGACTTCTATTGGGTCGTGGCTAAGGAACTCGGCCATGGCGTTAGATTGCGCAATTCGTTCGTTGTGAAGAAAATTTCGAAGGAACGCTCGAAGCGATACTCGTTGTTCTTCTCTGTAGAGTTTTCTTGCTAGCTTGATAGTTAAGTCTTCTCCTGATGCTCTGGGAGACCTAGCTTTTCCCAACGAGGTTTGCGAGGCGTTTCTCTTATGACCACCCCCAAATATGTAGCTCCGTAGGCCCCCGCCACTATTCTCTTGGGGCTCTGGTGGTGGCCCTTGAGTAGATGCCGACGAGATGGAGCTTGCGTCGTCATCGTATGCATTGGACGAATGTAAAAGACCATCTTTGTCGTTTTTTCGTGGAAGTGGAGGGAGGACTTTGCCTGGCAGCTCAAGACGTATGCGCTTGTGAAGCTGTATGAAGTCTGCGTATCGACGGCCGATGTAGTGGTCCTTATCCTGACCCTGCTTTACTCTTATGATATACTCCTAGCATGGGTCAGTTAGCATTTCACTCGTATGATCAATGAACTTACTGCGTGGGTGTGGTAGCGGAGCCGCTTTTTCACTGACGTTGTACGCACTCCTGCAACGTTGACATCCCAGCCGTTGATAAAATGCCCGCTAGGCGCATTCATTGTAAGTCCCTTTTCATTAGCTTGCCGGTCAACGATTTCCATCTCTGCAAAGCGAATCCTCTCTTCGTAGCCAGACGCTGTGGGAACACCAGAAACCATCATGAGCTCGACCAGTTTATGCGCTTTTAATGCCAGTTTCCTGCGCTTCGTTTCTTCTAATCTGTCCTCAGAGGAAGAGATGTCTTTGCTCGCAAATGATTCAAGAAACTGTCACGGTCTACTGTCAGCCTCTAGCCCCGCGCAAATCATAGACCTGGCAAACATACAACTTGGAGCTTATCCTGCCAGAACTCCTTCTCCTTGGCCTTGTCTAGAAAAGGGAAGTTCCTAACATGGTGGACGAATATGTAGCGAAGGAGGGGCAGCTCCGAGTCCTCAGGCGCAACCTCGCCCGCGTCTGAGCGGAAAGGCGCACCAAAGCGCTGCAAGGCTGTGGGAGTGCTGAGCTCGGAAATTTCATACTTTGTCTGCTGCGAGATGAGTTCGCGCTTGAGATCTGGTGGTCCATCAGCATGATTTGCGCTTCCTGGGGTCATTGCTATGCCTACAATGCTCCTGCTTGCCAGTCAAGATGGAGCCCTCGGGCGGCACTGACATCATGGACATCTTGGAGAAAGTCGTGTCTGCCCGGGTAAGGGTCGCTGGCCGCTCTGGGCGCTGTGCATTGGAACCGCCGGTATTGGGAGCTTGCGGTTGGGGGGCCATTGTGGTGGGCTCTGCTGCGCCGTTGAGCTTGATGGAAGGTGGGGTGCTCGCAGCCATGATGAATCACGATGGGAGGAAACGAGCGAGAGCGGAAGCTGGAAACAGGACGCAGAGTGAAAATGGTCGCCGAGCGTCAGGATTATCTAGTCCAAAGGACGGCTATCGCTACGAACAGATACCAAGGCGACCCTGTCTAAGTAACGTCGACGCGTGTTGTATGACGGAACCCGAGCCCTTTCTGTGGCTGCTGTTGAGGCTGAAGCGCGAAATCCAGGACGCGGTAGGCTAGGGAAGACGAGCTCAAAATTGAGCGTGCCAGGAGCAGTTAATGCTGCATGTCTATTCACAGACAAACAATCCACAGCTGGCCCGCATGGAAGCAGCTGTGGGCAGCACGGGCGCGTTCAGGTGCTACAGCCACACATCAGTGACGCAACCCGCAGTATGGCGCAGTCGCCCGGGCAAATTGCAGCCCGCATTGAGCAATTGCAATACCTTCACGCGCGCGGCCGAAGGAAGACACGGCATGCGAGTCATCTTGGCAGGAATGTATTGTGAAGCACTACCGTAGTCTATTCGCTGGGCTTTGCATGTTAGGCGTTGTGGGAGTCAACCTTACCACCCCCGTCATCGCTGGTTCCTATCTCGGCGAAATAAAACCCTCTTGGCAGTCAGTCCGTAAGCACGACAACAATGGCCAGGCACTGCTACCGCTTGTCGGCACCGGCACACCCGTCAACATGCATCATCGCTGCAGCTCTTGCATTGAAAAAGATTACAGTAAAATTTCTTCTTGCATAATAAATCAGGTGTGTAAGGTACAATGCACACACTAGCCACTCTTTGAAGGTATCAAGAAGTTGTGAAGTGCCTTGAAAACGCCATCCTACGCGGCCCTGCTGGGTGCGTTCGCCAAGCAGAAACAGTCTTATTACGTGAACTGTAATATCCACCCACCCAGCCCAACGCCAGCCGTATGACCTACTCGCAGTCTTGGCAGAGCGCAAATGGTCCCGTGCCTGGTCCAGAAACACCACCTAACCAGCCCTCAGTAATTGAGCTCGCCGCTGCCGCCACCACCAACCGCATCCAAGTCCTCGTAGCTCTTGATGGAGCGACCCTGGGTAGATTGTACAGGACCTGGCCCACCATCGCCGAAGCGTTGCATGCCCGGCCTCGCACCTCGTGGCGGGGGTGTCAAGCGACCGTTAGCACCGTTGGGTCGGTTGCGGCCGTCTCGGTTCTGCCTGTCGTAGGGGCCCGTTCGGTTGTTGTTAAATCGACCACCTCTTCGCATCGGGCCAGCCTGTCGGTCATCATTGCCACCGTTAGGGTCCCAGCTGCCCATTGCAGGGTTGAACATGCCCCCCAAGTTCACGCCATTTTGCATACCATTGTTTGACATGCCCATGTTCATGCTAGCCAGATTGAAGCCTCGTGGTGTGCCAGTCGCCTGCACGTGGTTGCCCATGGGGAAGTGGCCATTGCTATTTGCATCACTTCGGGACGGAGCAATATGAGCAGGGTCGACAACGTATGCATTGACAAGTCGAAGCTACTTGATTAGCAAACAAACATTAGACAGTGTTGGAACGGATACTTACATCGCTTTCCAGCTTCTCTAGCCACTCCTGGTGACGCTTCTCGACATGCTTGCGCCAGAAATGCTGACCTTTGAAGAGTTTTGTACACTCTGGGACTTTGCAGCGCCACTTTGATTCATCCTCTTGCTTGACGTATCGCGCTAGTTCATCCTCCATAGCTTCTTCTAGGGGTTTACCACCTAGCTTCCGAATGTCAACGTTCTCAGGCTCGAGTAATTGCAATAGCTTTTCTTCACACGTCTTGACCCAGTTGAAAGCTCGCTGAAGCTGCTGTTGATTCTTGCCACTCATTTTGACTGGCTTACGCTCCTCGACGGGGCTGTCTCCAGCATTATCTGCATCGCCTTGACTCTCTTGTTTGCGATAAGGGAACTGTTGACCAGTTGCAGTGGCCCTGGCAGTAGCCTTTGCTGCTGTTGTCAGGCTGGCGCGAGGGCGTCGAAGATGACCACCTGCACACTTGCGAATCAACTCATGAACTGAGTCACTCTCGAACACACAGAAGAAGCAGAAGTTGTACACCCGTCGCAGGTACTCAATAAGCAGATCCAGAGTCTTCTTCTTGGCTAGAAGATCTTCGTCATCAACTTCGTCATCAAAAGCGCCCTCATCATCATCCATAACCTCGTCTTCGCCGTCTTCTAAGTCTTCTGGGTCTCTTTCTTTTTTGACAGGTGCAGGAGCATTGGCAGGAGGCTGAAGCCAGCCCTTGGAACGAAGATCTTCAACACGTTGGTGAACCCTGGCAACCCCATCCATTTCTCCGAACTGTTCGTTGTCTTCTAGCTTTGACTCGCTATCGAGCTTTCGGACAAGACGCTCAGCGAGATCAAGATCACGCTCAATTCGCTCAGGAGCAGAGAAAAGGTCCCAAAGTGCCTTTTTTCGAGGAGCCGCGGGCGGTTCATGAATACCGACGTGGCACGTGAAATTTCCGCGCGCTTCGTCGATAACAGTCTTTCCATTGAGGGCCTCAAGAGCTCTATGAGCAGTGCTTTGAGTACCCTGTGACCCTGCAGGCTTCACGTCCAAAGATCCTTCCTCGCCGTCTTCATCCCGGCCATCGCCACGATCGTCATCGATGACCATGGGTTGCTCATCACCAGGATGAAGGATGACCCATCCAATCCGATGGCATTTTTTCAGTGGATTTGGATCGCTCATACTAAGCCACTTGAAGCCACCTGCGCCCTCGCCGAGATGTTCTTTGCAAAATTCTTCCACTTTCTCGCGATTGACAGTGGGTGCAATGGTCTTGATGAGAAGTGTAGGTTGGAAAGCTGATTCGTCCCGGATCTCGCCGCCTTTGCAGGGTAAGAGATCACCCACCCCCAGGACCTCGTTAGCAGCTGTGGTTTCACCTTCTTCTTTCTCGACAATTCCACCAGCGCCATTTGAATCATTCTTGTAAATACCCTCGAGGGTGAATTCGTCAAAGTAACCTTCCTCCAACTGACGCTCCCAGTCGGCGTATATACCGTGTCGATACGTCTTCAACTTTTCTTTGAATGCTTGGTCATATTCCGGATCATAGCGCTCCTTGAACCACTCTTCACTCTTGTGCTTATCCACGAAAGTCTTGGCCATCTGCACTTGCAGTTTCTCCTTATACTCATCGTACGCAGCCTGGATCTGTTCACGTTCCTTTCCGCGCTCTTCACGGGCTTCGCGTTCTCCTTTCAAGTTGGGCTTCCTGCCGCCGTTCTTTGCACGTTCCTTCTCTTCCTTGATGACCTGCTCAACGCGCCACCATTCTGCAAAGAAATTGAATCCCACCTGGTATTCAAGCGACATTGGGTTGGGTATAGGGTTCGTCGTGAATGTAGGGGCGTAGTTGTCTTGACCGGGGACATAGCGATCGATGCCGGCCTGTACAGGTGGCGGAGAAGAGCGCCTTCTGTTACCCTCGCGACGGGGCCCTTGTTCATAATCGCGCGCGCGGTCGGGCTGATAACGATCGATGTTCTGCGGTGAACGCGAACGCCGTCTGACTCTGCGATCACCGGATCCTGCGAAGCGCCGAGTTAGTACCATTTGTAGAAAGCGCAGAGCGCGTCAAGCAAGGCAAGTGTGGCAAGTGTGGCAAGCAGTAATTGGAGTGAGAGAACAGCAGATAGAGTATGTGTGAAAGCGAGTGAAACTGAGTGCTTGGCGAAAAGGCACGTGGAGATAGACCTACTAGGTGAACGCTGTCTATAGTTATCAGTTGGCGGCCTAGACTCTTCTCGGGTGGCACTGTGCGGAGTCAGCATAATGTATGCACAAGAGACTCGGGGCATAGCATACGCATACGAATCCATGGTTACGATTTTGTTGTAAATAATATCCCCGACGCTGTGCTATAGACAATCTGAGTGATATTGACGAGCGGAGCTAGGCGCAGCGCAGGGGGGCCGCAGGATGCGAAAGCTGATTGGCTTTCAGCACACCGCGCAGGTTCCGTATTTCTCAATATGGCTGATTGAGAGTGACAATTAGACCGGTAGCTGTTTGCCATGATGGCCTCGGGTCAGAGCAGGAACAAACAAGTGACGTAACGGAAAGCAATCAGCAGAAACGAGGGTGCAAGGGAACAAGAGTAGAACAAGAAGATGACAGCGGCAGATGCGATTGACCGCATGCGCGCCGCGTCGAGGGAAGACAGGTGAGGAGAGGTATGGTAGCGGGAGGGAAGGCAGGCACAGCGCCGGGTTGCGCGGACAAGCTTGGGAGCTATGAAGACAGCTCTACCAAAAGGGATAATTACCAACAAGGGGCAGCGAGAAGAACGAGAAGTAGTTGCACTCACAACGTGCTGAAGTTTCTCTCCGGCTAAAGAAAGATGAGATGGTTGATGGTAGAAGAAGGGTGAGGTTGAGTCGTAGCAACTCGCACCCCGAGGGCGGCTGAAACAGGCGTAGCGCGAAACAGGACGTGGCTGGAACACGGAACTTACGGAGGAGAATCGGCAAGTGGGTCGGGCGCGTTATACTCGTGATAGCGACATGATTGGCGATGCATAGACTAGGACGCGGCATCGCGGAAGCTCGTGAGATCAAAGTCCTGCTCGTATAGAGTAAGAAATATAAGATAGTAAGACACTGCTACGCCCGTGGAGAGCGATACCACCAACCACGATGACGACCTTCATCCCTTCGTTGACCTTGCCCACCTTCCTCTTCGAAAACCCGGCTGCAGCGATATTGCTTCCTGTGGCTTGTGGAACAGCTGTGGGGTTTTCAATTAGTCGTACGAAGACGAAACCTTGGGTTTACAACCTTTCGCTAACGTCACTCTAGCCAGCGACACACAGCGACAGTACCGAACACTCAAACAGCCGCCTCTGCACCCACCTGGCTACGTCTTTGGCCCTGTGTGGACAGCCCTGTACGCCACAATGGGCTACACCGCCTATCGCGCATGGTCTGTCGGTGCAACATCTATCAATCCAGCGACTGTTGCTCTTGCCAAGCAGGGTGCTACCCTCTACAGCATCCAGCTTGCCCTGAACCTTATTTGGACTCCGTTGTATTTTGGCTTGCGTAAGCCCGTCGCCGCAACGGTCGATATCCTTGCTCTCGGCGGCACAGTCGGCTATCTGGCTTATGTCTGGGGCCAGGTTGATCCATTATGTGCATGGCTTTTAGCTCCTTACCTTGGTTGGCTTAGCTTCGCTACATATCTTTGTGTGCGTATTTCTCCGCGGGAAGGTGACTTGACTAACATTATATATGTAGGCTGGAAGCGGGCACCTAAATAACTGGGATTTCAACACAGCATTGAAAAAAGAGTAAACTGTAATCATTCTTTTTTATCTTCCTGCATACGCATCGGACTTGTACTATACAAAATTTGACACAAGCTCAAGCTATAAACACATGCATTATTACCCTCTCAAAGGTACACAAACAGTAATTGGCCAGCAATACCAGAGACAATGAGGATCAATTGCCTAATACCATTTTATTTCCCAGACCGTGCTGGTACAGCATCTCGTCGTGCACGATTTTCCAGATCGATTGATTCTGTGTACAATACGAACGAGCTAAATTATTATGCAAATCTGGCGTTGCATAACAACCTTGTTTGGACTATGCTTTGCGTAGCACCTTGGAGTGCTAATGAAATGTCCCAGCCCGCAATATATATGAAGCGACATGGGGAGAGACAATTTGTGATCTCAATCGATGCGGAACTTCTCTGGGAGCGAGAAAGACGAGCACGATTCGTACCGGTACGTACATAATGAAAGGGGTATCAATGTTATAGGTACAAGATGCAAGACTCCACCTTATGATCAACGCCAGAGTAGGCGCTTTACTGAATGGAGGACTGTCTCTTTCACAATTGAGTTGTTAGGCGTGGCTGCTGCTGGACTCGCTTGTGTTACTAGCCACTTGTGTTTCTCCGGCTGGACGAAAACTAGTTAGGGTCTTAGTGACCAACGCAGAGGGCTGGGCGGTGCTCTCACCGTTTGCTGTTGGCTCATGTGTCGTGGCGCTGGTGAAAGATCCGCTGTCTTCCTCAATGTGCTTTTCCTCGCTGACTATTGAGTCGTCGTCTTCCTCAGCGTTAGCCGGAGTTTGCGGTGCGGGCGCGGTAACGTCTCCAGCCACCTTTGCCGCGGAATCCTCCTGGGTACTGATTATGGGCACATCTTTGGCTGCTGGTTCGATGAGTTCTTTACAGAGCAAGCAGTTTACATCAGCATTCCAACGTCGGCCATCATATCCAGGACGCTTATCCGTCAGAGTAAGACAGATCTCTCCAGACTCTGGTGTAGTTAAATGTGCGGTGAACGGTACTGCGCTTGAGGATGGTCGGTCACGCTTCTTCTTCGTCTTTGCTGATTGGGCTTTATTTGGTATATTATTCTCAGCCTTGGCCTGCTCGATAGCTTCATCTTCCAGGCAACGGGCGTGGAGCCATCCTGAACAAGAGGGACAATATATGAGAGGCTCGTCCGGGTTGCAGGGGGCTTTGTCAACGCAGAACAACTTGAGTTCCTGATACAGTCAGACATGGAATGAGCTTGGGAGGGGCAAGTTGACATACCGATAGCTGCTGGCCTTTAGATTTTCCAATATCATATGTTTGTCGCCAGAATAGCTGGTCCTTCAGAGGCCAATCCGATTTGTCTGGATCCTCATCCCAATGCACTACCACGGCCTTATCCTGCACGGTTGTTGCGTCTATAATGTCCATATGATTGCTTGCGACCAGTTCGGTCTCTCCGTGATGTTCCTGCCGCCCGTCAGGTAGATCTTCCGGTCGGTACAGCCAGTAGACCCTTAGATAAACATGTTCGGTATCGCCCGCGCGGACTTCAAGCACTTGCCCGATCCAATGCTGGATGGCCGTGTCGCTATCGTGCTCCTCTTTCGGCTTTTCGATGAAAACTGTTTGACCAACTTCAAACTCTGCTTCACTAACTGAAACTCGCGTTAGGGTAGCCAATTATGAGGTACTAAGTTTAGTGTCTACTGACTTGTGAACCTGCGATAACGTGACGTGCTCTCCCAGATTGTTGAGGGAGCAATAACATAGTTGGTTTCGCTCAAATCACTTTCAGGAAATGGATTCTTTTGTACAATGTTGGCGTGTAGTGGCTCGTTCATGTATGCTTTCCTCTCCCCTTGTGGCGTTTTCTCAGTCTTTTGCTTCTTGTTTGTGTCGCAGGACTGTTTGGACTTCTTGACTTTCATGGCCTTGACGGAAAAGCCACTGAACGGCGTTGGATTATCGATGGTCGCCCAATCAATCTTGCGCTTCGTCGCAGTTTTGTTTGGGGTTTGGGCGCTTGATGTCGCCGTGTCCGCCTTCTTTGTTGGCGCCCGCCTGCCTTTGCTTCGCGCCATGACAGGCTTGTCGCGTGGGAGCGTCGGGTTTGTGGGATACCTCCGTCAGGTCGGTGTGTACATTTGATTATGGTTTGTTGTCAGGGTGCAACGAGAGTTGCCAGAGAGCTTGCTACTCGCCCCGAGGGAAATGATTTAGTAAGCTGACAAGTCGGATGAATCAAAGCTGCTGCTGCTGGTTGACGCGATGTTTTGGGGCTAAGACGCCCTCACGTGACCACGCTCCAGTTCGCGTTGGCACACGACCGCCCACGGGCAGCGCTGCAGATCATCTCATCTGCAGCGGCGAATCACATAACGCATTTGGGCTGCTTATCGAAGACCTTGATGCGACGCATCTACACAGCGATCAGTCCATAGGTTTCACGTACCTGGCCTTCGGCTATTCTTTGATGCATGTCGACCCCAGATTGTGCCGCATGCAAGGTGCTGGCCCAGCCAGACGTCTACCGGCCTCTATTCCTGAACGGCGACATTCCTCCTGGCAATAGACCACGACACTACCGCCAGCAAGGGAGCACAGGCTGCACAGCCACGACCGCAAATCATCACCAATGCCCAAAAGAGGCGAAATAGGAGCCGAGTGGGCCGCGGATGGGAATACGCCAACGCTGCTTTCGATCAAGCCCCTAGGTGCTCGTACTTGTGGATACGGCAGGCCAATGAGTAAGCTCGTGACGGAGCGTGGTGTGGGCTGCAACAGGAAGCTCCACGGGGGGACGGTTAGTGTCAATAAATAAATAAAGGTCACGTATTTGAAAGGGCCAGCCTGACGACCTCAAGCACCACGAGTTACAACCACGGCACCTGGGCTCATCAATGTCGGGACCCTTGTGTTAAGTGCACCCAACCTTGGACGTCTAGTTACAGAAACACGCCGATCTCCAGACCCGCTGTTTTGGCAACGTCATCTGCCCAGCGCGCCCAGAATTCCTCCGCAGTCAAGAGCCGTGGACTGACGACTGCAACCGCTTTCACCATCTTCGTATTACATTTTCTACCCGCTCATTCTTACAGCTTGCAGCGCTCCGTCTTCAGTCGTTTTTTTCCTACCGTCGGCTGTGACCCTGAGTTTGTACAAGTGGAAACGCTTGTGTTCCACAGCTTGCCGGTGTTCGTCTGTGGCTTGCGCGGCTGATCATTGTCTCGTAGAGAGAATTACACCTGGGCTCGCACGAAGCCAATTACTTGGTAGCTACAGAGCTGAACAATCATGGGGCGTCCGAAGAGAGGTAAAAATTAACGCCGTTCAAAATGTAATCTCCTGAATAATTCACTGATGACTCTATCGTCACTTGCAGTTCTTTCCTTCATGTCGCAATGGGGAGGTGCTGCACATCTCCAAAAACAACCACCATCCAACACCCCGTCTCCCGGACCAAGCTCGCCTGCCCTGCCGTCGACTTCTGCTTTGGCGCAGACGGCAAGCGCCCTTGAAGGTCACAACTTGGAGCACGAACGAGCCTCGCCTACCCGCGCCCAACACGCCCGCTCCGACTCTCGACCCTCTTCGCGCCCAATGTCTATGATACAGACGTACCAGCCGCCGGTCATGGAAGTCAGCCCAGACACTCTGCCCGAGCTCCAGCGCATCTTTACTTTTCTCAACAGCCATTCTAACAAGCTTTACCAAGAGGGCTACTTTCTCAAGTTCCATGACACAGACGCCCGTATGCCTCCAATCCACAGCTGACGGCTCTGTGACACTGACAGATACACAGGTGGTCGCCCCGCCCCAGACCGAAGATGGCAGGAGCATTTTGTTCAGCTTGTTGGCACTATTCTCTCGCTGTGGGATGCAAGCGCTTTGGACTCGGCAGGCGGCGATACTGAAGTCTTGCCAACCTTTATCAATCTCACAGATGCTGCAATCCACATGGTGCGTCCGCTGCTAGTAGCCTTGATCTGGTGCTGACTGGATCTAGATTCCCTCCATGACTCTCAAAGACGGTAAGAAGCTCGACAACATCCTCAGTGTCTCCACAGCTGCAAGCAACAAGTACCTTTTCCACTTTGACTCGTACCATGCCCTCACACAATGGACTGCCGGTATTCGCCTCGCCATGTACGAGCATACGAGCCTGTCCGAGGCATACACTGGGGCACTCATTGCTGGCAAGGGCAAGACGCTAAACACAATTCGAGCCATCCTTGGGCGCCAACTGGCAGTATATGATGACTGGGTCCGCGTGCGCTTTGGTGCAGGCACTCCTTGGCGACGTTGCTGGTGCGTTGTGTCTCCGCCGGACCAGAAAGAGTATGCGAAGCTGCAAAAGTCTCACAGAAAGTCTGGATCTTACGATCGACCTGTTGTTCTCAAGGGGGACATCAAATTCTACGACTCAAAGAAAATTAAAAAGCATACTAAGCCCATTGCAACGGTCAAGGATGCCTACTCATGCTACGCTATCTATCCGCAGTCGAAGCCCCTCATCGACCAATCTACCCTCGTCAAAATTGAAGGCAAAATAACTATACACTCGACTCCAGAGAAGACAACGGAGGGCTTTGTCTTTGTCATGCCTGAAGCACGCCCGGCCATAACAGGGTTCGAGATCATGCTCCAATTCCTTTTTCCAATTTTTGATACCTTCAATCTCTATGGACGACCGAAGAAGCTCGTCGCAGACGTTTTGGATACCCGTGGACTGATGTTTGGAATGCCCTCCGACCGTCGCTATGGTTATCTTGAGATATGGGATGTGGTTGGCCTCATCAATATTGACGGAAGTGCAAATTGGTCTGAGCGCCAATGGCGGAAACAGTTGAAAGATCTGACTTCGACGCGTATGTCGGCAGGCCTAGACAGTGACTCTAGCGGCGCTAGGGTAAGCCGGAGGAACACTATGAGCCGAGCAGGCTTCACTCCTTCGCGCAGCAATCTTCGATTCGACGAAAGCTCTATCCGCTCAAATCCATCAACCCGTCGATCTTCGCCAACCGGACAGGCTCGTATGGAGATGGAGGGGGTGCACCGTGCTGGAACCGCTCCCCCAGCTGCACCTTTTGCGCCTCCCTCGCGACACCAGCGATCCGTCTCCGAGGCGAATGGGTATAATAAGTACCAAACAATACCCTCGCATCTCTCACAAGAACAAAGTGTATATGCCAACGACCTTCCACCGACCCCACCCCCACACGGTGTCCCACAGAATGGACAATACCAAGCTTCAGATAGTGATGAGAGCCCAATTCGAGAGCCGCGAAATCTTCCTGAGCTTCCAATCGCACCGTCTGCACCGCCGCACGGCCCGGTTGATGCACCGCCTGCTCTTGAACATGCGCCCTACCAGCAGCCGCCCGTCCGCCCGTCCCTACCACCTGCGATGAAGCCAAATCCAGTGGTTGACTCTGCGACATATCAGCAGATGGCTGATGTTGCAAATAACCCACTGCCGGCAGGAATAGCTGCAGCTGGAGCGGCAGCTGCTTGGAGAAGTCAAGAAAGCATTCACAATCGTCGAAGCGGTGACTACAACAGCCACGGGGACAACGGGCAACAAATGTATTTGAGTTCCGATTCAAGGCCTCCCCCGGTCGATCGCAACTCGGGTACTAGATTACCTACAATTCCAGCATCACCGTATGTTGAGCATACCGAGTTTGTACATCCATCGACAGGGTATCAACCTTTAGCCCCACCTGTGCCCAAACATATGGAGGTGCCAAAACAACAGTCGGGCCAAGAAATCCCATATCGCCCGCATCCTGGTAGCGGCCGCGATCATATCCTACGAAAGCCAGTTCCAGGTCGGTCCCCCTCTCCCTCGAAAGAGGATGATTCCCATTCGACTACTAGCTCAAGTCTTGGCAGTTTACGAAACGATGTAGTGGACCTGGAGGCTCTGGACGCGCTCAATCTCAGCGAGGCTGTATTATATAGACAGCAGAGCAAGTCCAGTAGTCGTTATGATGACGACGCAAATTCTACGTCTACGCCAGACTACGCTAGTGTAGCCAGTGAAGAAATCAGACCCAAGAAATTGCCCGCAAACCGGGAGGATCGACCAAGGAGTGGTATACTCAGAACCGTTGGTGACCCCAACATCAAGCTCAAGTCCGATATAGAATCTACCCCTTCGTTCAATGCACCAACTGGCCAACAACCGTCTCTTGATTTGCCCGATGTTAATTTTGGCCCTACCTGGGCGCTTGGCTTCGACAACCAGCGGCCAGGTACCAGCGGCACCATGACTCAAGTGACGCATGATGGAAGCGCCTCGCGATCGAGAGAAAATTTAGCAATGACTCCGAACGAGCAGCGACGTCAATCGTACATCTCAGGTAGGACAACACCGAATGCAACGCTACATATGCACAGTAATCCAGCCTCTCCTAATGTCTCCGAGTCACGAAACGTTGCCTGGCATCCAGTTATGACTTCGCCTCAACATCCCCCAGAGAGACAGAAATTTGATGCTGAGGAGTGGGTCAAGCATCGTGCATCCCACCAACCTCAAAATTTTATGTATGGCCACGGCAGAGCCAATTCACGTACACCCCCACCCCTTGGTCGACAACGATCCGGTGATTGGACCCATTTACAGGGCACGCCGGAAGGCTCGCCTGGCCTCGCCCGACCATCTAGTCGGCAACTGAGTCGTCCGCAGTCACGAGGCGCGGAGGTACTCCTTGATCAACGTCCAACTTCACTATCCGCTCGAGAGCAAGAACAGGTGGCCCGGCTAACAAACACACCGTTGCTAGATATGTCTGGAGGCGGCGGTCACAAGAAACAACAGCCTTCACAGGGTCTTACAGGCTACATTGACCTCCGCGAGAAGGAGAAGGCAGCCGCAAAGGCTAGTCGCCAGGGTCACTCTACCGCCATGCAAGCTGAGGTCGACCGTCGCATGCTCCAGAACCAGCAAAAACAGATAATGGAGGTTCAAAACCGCCAGCGCCAAATGTTGGAGATGCAACAACAACAGATACAACAGCAACAAATGCATCAGGCTTTAGCGCAGAATTCGTTCTCGTACGGCGATCCTTACCACGCGAACACCCCCAGCGTCATGGGAATGTCTACGGGTACGCCTAGCGTCATGGGCATGCCCACTGGGCCTGGAACACCACAAGGTCTGGTAGGCTTGGCGTACTCGACTCCACAGCAGATGTACCAAGGGTACCCCCAACAACCGGTGATGGCGCAACCAGCAATGACGCCAAACATGAGTATGATGCCCGGTGGATGGGGCACACCTACCCCACAGTCATCACAAAATCAATTCTTTCAACAGCAACAGCAAACGGCTTTTGGGCACCAATCACAGCATTCGGTAACCCAACCGTATGGAGCAAGTTTTGATCAAGCACAGGCTGCCAGACACGCGCAGCAACATGGGCGTCAGTAGAATCGGCAGCCGAATATTGCACAGCAAGAGCATTTTAAGGAATGTTTCCATCAAGCTCGACTCTCGACTCTCGAACACTGAGAGGAGATGGTGCGATAATAGTCATATTCATGTCCTTTCCCTTCTCATAAATATTACACCTAGAAATAGCATTGTAAAGACGGCACTCGAGTATACGAAGTCACGGTAGAAACTTGAACGGCCATGGAATAGTTTTGTGTTTGTTGAGTATTGGAACGGTTCCCAACAGTATGTATTGAGGGTTGGGTTTTGGCATTGTCGATTTAGATGCATCTCTTGTACAAACATGATTGTTGGATTAAGATAGACTTATCATTGTATTATTTGGTTTGGTTTAGTGTATATAGTCATTGGATGGAAGTCAAGATTCGAATTGGTGTTGTTGCATTTTGTGTTCTTTAATTCCTTGAAGATTACGATACCCGAATGCGACTCGGAATAACCATCCGTGACGAATAACGGTATAGACAGACTGCGGTGTTAAACGAGTCTAACTTTCTATGACCTACTCCAACCCTCCAACCCATAGCCTTTCCACCCACCCCAAACCCCACCCATCCACAACACTCCCACCGCCACCATGCAAGACTTCCTCAAACCCTACCACCAACTCCAGCCCAGCAAGCTCATCCCAACCTCCACCACCAGGAACTCCGCGACATCATCTACGAATATACCATCGGTGGCATGGAGCTCGCCATCAAAGACGCCTCGGATCCCAAAGACCTGCGCAAAAACGCCCTCAACCTGCTCCGCACGTGTCGCCCGGTCCACGCGGAAGCGCACTTTGTGCCGTACGGCACCCAACGTGTTCTACTTCCAGAGCCCGTATCACCTGCGGGGGGATCGCGTGGTGTTTGCGTCGGGGGAGGTGTTTGGCGACACGGTGCGGGAAGAAGATTTGGTTAGGAGGGGGGAGGGGAGTGTTTGCTGGGACTGGGACATGCAGCTGGGGGGATTTCGAGGGCTGGTGAGCGTGGAGGTGTTGGTTGGTAGGGGCTAAGTTGTTGGAAGATTAAAGATGGGGATGGATATGGATGTATATTGTGGATATTCCCTGATGGCCGAAGGGGGTCTGAGGAGAGTGGTTACAGCACTGGATAGAGCGCAGACCGAGTTTGGGAAGAGGAATCCGGGGGGTTGAGCTTGGGCTTCTGTTGGTTGATGGTGATGATGTGCCTGGTTATCGTGAGATGTCGCAATCTGCATTACGCTCTCCACTTTACTAACAAGATATAGTTGGCTTTAGCCAACGCCATTTGGCAATTTGGTATCAAGGACTTCTAGACGCAAAGGTTATTTAGGTTGTCACGGTGTTGAATATAATACAGTGCATTCTATATATATTGCGCAAGGCAGTATTGCCCTCAACAGCTCTCTAAACAATATTGAGAGTAACAGCTATTAAGCGTAATAGCTGTGGAGCCGATATTAGAGAAATATCAGAGTAATGTTAGAGGAATAGGCAGGAGCAGTTAAGTACTATCCTTCACATGCCACACACACTCTCTCTCTCTGTCTCAGCATACGCATAGGAGAAGTGCATAAGTATATGAGACTATATATTAGTTACCGTGCTATATCTACTTTTATATGTAGCCCTTTTAGTTAGATAATTACTATAGGAGAGCCTATCCGCAGTCTCCTATAACTTTTCCTCACCATATCCTCATTACTATCTACTCTTAGTATCGTCTAGACAGCCGTTACTCTCAATAGCTATTACTCTTAACATCTTGACAAGCGCAATACCGTAGCAAATTCAACGGCTGACCTACCTGACAGCGTAACAAACTTGTCACAATTTCCAACTCGTTACGCCTTCATCTTCAAAAACTAAGCTATATAAAAACTAGTTAGAGAGATATATTTATATCTCAAAACTATCTTATCCCTCAGTTCAGGCTAAAATAGTCTCATCACTCAATCGTAATCCCCCCACCTGGGCGGTACGACAGATTCCGCTAATTGATACCTAGATCAGATCAAGAAGACTGGTGCAGAAAGGCGGCATTTCGAAGCGTATCGAAGAATGCATTAGAGAAAAGCCTACTACACAACACACCTGAAAAGAAAGCTATACTACACAAGCCCTGCATTTCAATTCTCCTTTCCCATCCTCCCCATTTCCCCCTTCCTCCAGACATCCTCTGTGCCACAAGTGCCGACAAGCGAACAACACCAAGACACCTTTGTTCTTCTCACCATCCACACCCCCGACATCAACCTTAGCCTGGCTCGGCCTCTTCCCCTTGCTCTTTTTACCCTCCTCATCGCCATCTTCAATCTTCTTCCTACACCTCTCCTCCTCTCTCTTTTCCCATGCGTCCCAAATCACGCCACCAGCACCAGGACCCCACGCGCGCTTGCGACATGCTTCGCACACTTGGCCTCGGGGGCGCCACCCGCGTTGGCGCAGCTGAGTGATGTCGTGTACGTTGGCGAACCCTTCTTTGTCCAGAAAGCGGTTTGCAAGTCCTAGTATTGTTTCTTCAAAGGTATATGCTGCAAAGATTTCTGCGAGGACAGAGCGCAGGTCGGAGAGGGAGGGGGAATATGTGTGTGTAGCGCGCGTAAGAAAGCAGCGCAGAATCCGAAGGAAAGAAGGATTGCTTTGGGCTTGGGAGTGTGTGTGACGGAGGGGAGGGCGGGTGCTTGGGGTTGTGGAGGTCTTGGCGGGTGGAAGAGTGGTTGATGTGAGGAGCGCGGAGAACGTCTTTTGGACGGAGGAGCGTAGTGTTGAGACAATACGGGCTGTGTCGATGGTGGCATCTGTTGATGGGATGGTGTTGTCGAGATCGGCAACGGCACTTGATGTATCACGTATGAGTCGGACTACGGTGTCAATCAAGTCGAGCCAGAGGAGTTCGTCGAGCGCGAGATCGGCTTCACGGACCTCCCCATATGCCGATTTGCGTCGGTCGGCAAGTGATTCGGGCGCTCGTCTAGAAGACCTGGTTTGGCCTTGACATAGCCATATTCCTACTTTGGCATACTTGTTGATGTCTTCAAGTAGATCGTGGACAGCTTCTTCAGTATTCGCTACATCGGGCGTCTCAGCTGCGGCGCCGATAAGCCCTGTCAGTGCCGTCTCTAAGGTGCCCAAGTGCTTGACAAGGCGGTCCATTGCATCTTTGACAAGACCATCGCGCGCCATAAGAACGACAGCTGCATCAATGACACCACTCTTCTCTAGTGCAGGCAGCACTGGGTCAAGCTTTAGATCCCCAGATCTCAAGACGCCGACGAAGTCTGCGACATGCGAGCTGTTATAAGTACACATGAGTTGCACATATCGTTCGACGAACCCTGCAGGAAGGCCTTCATCGAGTGAAAGAGCTCCACCTGTCTGTGCCTGATCAGGCTCAACAAGAGCCTTCAAGTAGTAGTACTGAGTATCTACGTCCCCTTCGAGAGCATCCAAAACTGTCCTAAGAAGGTCCGGTGCGTATTGCTTTAATGTAGTTGCGGTCTGTGAAGCGTCGATTGCAGCTAAGTTCGTCGCTCGATGCGCGAGAACGGCCTTGACTTCGTTGACCTGTTTCTTCCCAAGTCCTTTGCTTGGCCGCAAGACGTCAATGATGTAACTAAAAACCGCTCCCTCATCATCTCTATCTTCTAGATACGTTTCTAGTAACTTGGCCCATTGTTGTCCAGTTTTGTACACCGACTTCAGCACGCGGTAGAATCCGGCATTCTCAAAGAGCGGTACCAGAGTTTGCGGGTTTGGTGGTTGATACATGGATAAGAGATACTCTACCGAGAGCTGACAATCCTCCTTGATGGTATCAGTAGGATAATTGCACAGCCCAACAAGAACTTGGTGCAGCGACGTCCCAGGGAGCATGATATGTTGGGGGTACTTTGGCAGATTTCTTGCGATGAACATGTAGAAGTAAATGATGTCCTCGGGGTCAAAATTCTCGTGGGTTATGATGCCGAAAAGGATATTGATGATGTATTGGCGCGTGGGCGTAAAACTGTATTCGCGCTGTGTTCCGTTGGTTCGAGTCCCATTGGTTGCCTCTTGGTCCCCATTCAGGAAACTGTCCTCAAAAGCCTCATTCAGCATGCTCATGAAACTCGATGCATCGAAGTCTAGGATAAGAGAAAGATACGGAAATGGGGGCTCTGGGCTCTTGTCATTTCGAGTTAGTATGACCTGGCCGGAGCCTGGTGGCCATTGTAGATTTTTCCCGGAGAACAAGAAGCGATACATGTCTTTCTTCGCGCTGTATGCCTGCTCGTCGTCCATAAAGCTGCCGCCTGGGTAGATACGGCCGGTGAAGGTGTATGCTAGGTACGGAAAGATCTTCTTTGCTGATGTCATATAGATGTTTTCTGTCTCGTCTACATCAAAATCCACTAGTTTGATAAGGTCCAGGATGCCAGTGAGAGGGGTAATGAAGTCTCCTATTGCACGTGTCCAAACGTAAATTAAAGCGTCGTAAAGGACGTACTGTTGACAAAGCGTAGTGACTTGGTTGATGTCCATGGTGTCAGTACTCAGACGACATAACATCTCCTCGAGCCGGCTACCTCGATTTGCCGATGCATAGAAGGTGATAAGATCTTTTAGAACATTTGGTGGTACATCCGTGATCTCGTCGTCCAAGATGCAGGGCTCTAGTGTTTCGAAGAATGCTCTTTCAGATGAGCTCTCCTCGAAAGCATCATACACATCTTCGAATAAAAAGTCCATCTCCTTCATACTGAGTAAGCCGGTGAAACAAACCTCAGCGAGCTCCTTGGGCCGTGTTTCACGGTCGTCTTCGAAGTCATCCTTTCTTGCAAAAGTATACTTCAACGAAGCTGATATCATGTTGAGTAACTTTTCCTGAACAAGAGCATGCCGTGCGTCATTATCCTCAGGCAAGCCGACTGTAAGCTTGTCTGCGTCACCGACATAATAGGATGTCGCAAGGCTGATGGCTGCGATGAAGTCACCATCCTCCATCAAAGCCATAAGACGATCGGCCCAGTTGGAAAGCGTGCCGATAGAGACATCGTTGAAGCCTAGCAAAAACAACCGGCCTTTGTATGCGCGGAAACTCATGTAGAAGGCGTCAGCAATAACGCCATGCATGGAACTATCCTGCTCGTCTAGCTGCTCTATTACAGGCTGAAGCTGGCGCGAGAACAGGTTAGAATGATATATGTATTTTTGTAGGAGGTCGAAGGAATCCGTCATTCGCAATGTGTTGTCTTCAAGAATCAGAAGCCGCTGGCTAACGGTTAGTACGCCCAAGACCGACCTGCTGAGCCATTGCACGGCGACAATGGCTTCCTCGGCTTTCCATCTACTTCTTGGTTTGAATCTTAGCTCTGTTGGTTTCTCCTTCTCCGTCACTGGGGCCGCAATCGCCTCTACGTCTAGAATAGTCAAGACATTGGACCAGCAGTAGACGAGTTTGGTTTTGGACACTGCCTTGCTAGCATCGTTGGACGGAGTTTTTAATTTCACCGCGGGAAACCAAGCCAAACATCCGCTGAGTGTGCTGTGCGGAGCGACATCTTTGGGACGTGGTGCTTTGTGTTGTGTTTGGGCGAGAGGGGTTGTTGAAACAATAACTAGTAAGTATGGTGTTAGGAGTGCAGTTAGACCCATGCTATCAGTGAGCTGTTCCACATTGCCCAAAGGAAGGGGTGCAAAAGCTAGGACAGAACTTGGTTTTCGCGGCTTTTCCGCCGATTTGGCAGACAATGGATATCTGCCAAGTATGCGTGTGGTCTTGACGGTCCTCGCAATAGCTCCCAGCCCGCGCGTAGCGAGATGTGAAAAGGCCATTCCACCATCGTCGGCGGATACGAGGGCGGTATGTCGCGTCCCTAGGAAGCCAAGATGAAGGACAGCAACTCCCGAAATATGCCCGTCCGACTTTCTATCATCTAGGCTTGTTCGGTCTAGAGGAGGAATGTGCAAGAATGGCTTCGCTGGCTTTGCGAGCTCCCAGGTGAAGATGTGCCCTGTTGCATGGCCACCAGCGACTGTGGAGTGGTCTGCACTTATGGCGAGGGATGTCACAGCGCCGCATTCGATGGCTGGCAGATGATGTCAGCGATAGTTCTCTGGCTGTAAAAGAGCCTATACCTTTGGTGCCAGGCCCAATAATAGATTTCAAGACCTGCTGATAGTCGAAGACCAAAATAAAGCCCTTGGAAGTGCCGATAACAAGCGACGCAGCAACATTGAGACAAGTCGACCGGCCAAAGCTGCGCTTGCCGACTTCGGAAAACACTTGGCCTGTGATCTTCTTCAACTTGGTCCATCGTACCACTTCCCACGGCGCTTGTGGCGTGTCTGCGCCGTCTGACGGTTGCTGAAAGACCAAGTGACTAGATAGAGAAGATTGTCTTGAGTGTGCTGATAAGAAGGCCGGGGACACGGCACGGGGTGAGGCGAGTGGAGAGGGTGAGAGCCGCGAAGAGAAGCGACGTTCGAAGGGTTGGAGTGAGGTGGGCCGATGCGGTCGCAGGGAGCTATGCGACACGGGAACGCTGCTTCCTGGCGAAGACAGCCCCGACTCCTGGTATCATGAGTGACTATGCTGGAATGGCTCGCTAGGCACTGACCTGTATCGATGGGGTGTCGTCTGGGGTAGAGACAGACGCCGGGCTGCCCGGTCTGGCTTCTCGACTTCTAATTCTAGCAAAGGTCAAGGCCTTGCCGCCGTTCTCCATGGACTCGAGCTCCTCGCCGTCGTCTGCGCCATGGTCGCTGGTTGCGCCTTCTTCTTCTCCGTCATACTCGGCATCATCGTCTATCGGTACATGGCGACCCTGATCCTGACTCTTGGCGACGTCGTGTCCGCCGTGTCTCTGAGCACTCGAGTGGCTCGCCTCGGAATCTGAGCTCATCGGCCTCGTTCTCCGCAAAGCATCGCTTCACGCAAACATGGGCGGAGGTTTGATACTGTAGCCGGGTTCAGGGATGCGGTAGCTGCTCTATCGCATGCCTGTCGAGGTTGGTCCAATTGGCCAATGTGCTGCACAATACGGCAGGCTGGTTCGCGATGCGTTTGGTGGTGTCTGGGCGTTGTCGGGTCGACTGGGCTATATCGGCCGCAATACGGTGGTCCAACGCTGTATATGGGGCCAGAAAACCTTGCAGTCAGCTGATCTGGGTGTTACAGGAGGAGGAGATGGCAATAGAGAGTGTTGGCAAGGAAGGTGCTCGTATCAAGCCTCAAGGCGCAGTTCGCAGACTTGCAGATTGCGGGCGACCCGGCTGTTTGGCACAAGGCCCATGCTCCCTCTCGTGCACTTTGACGTCTCCCCTCAACCTCACAACCTCAACTATATATCCCTCACCATGCCTTCCGTAGGCCCAACTCTCCCTCCGCACCTTAACAAGCGCAATCGCGATGAAGACGAGGATGATAAGCGCGCCTCGAGCCCAGACTCCAGCGACAAGCGCCGCAGAGTAGCTGGCCCAGCTCCTCCGCGAAGCATTGGACCAACATTACCCCCAAACACCACGTCGCGTTCAAGTAGCGAGGACAGCGATGTTGGACCAGCGCCACCACAGTCTTCCAAACCTGTGCGCATAGCCGGCCCTGCTCTCCCTCCAGCGCCTCTCCGTGAACGACCATCCAACCCGCCTAGAGACGACTCGGACTCAGATAGCAGCGACGACGACTTTGGGCCTGCACCGCCTCCTGCCGGTGCAACCAATACCAACTATGACGATGATTCAAGAGTTGCGCAATCAGCTTTTGACACCGACCCCCAATTCGTGCAAGAAATCAAGAAAACACAACGTGATGACTGGATGACGATGCCCCCAACACAGGATGATCTTGCAGCCCGAATGGATCCTTCCAAGATGCGTGCACGGAAATTCAACACGGGCAAGAGCGCTGGTGGAGGGGGAGGAATGAGCACCGCCTGGACCGAAACACCAGAACAAAAGCTCAAACGACTGCAAGACGAAGCCATGGGCATCTCCACATCAGCCGAACCTTCCAGCGTGCCCCTAGACTCGAAGAGGACTAAGGAGGAAGAAAGGAGGGCGCGCAAAATGCGAGAAAAGATAGATGCATCGAGAGGCAAGAGTTTGGTAGAGCAGCACCAAGATAAGGGCACAGGCAAGGAAAAAGAAGACGATCCAAGCAAGCGCGCTTTTGATTATGAGAAGGACATGGCTGTCTCTGGGACTGTCAATCATAAACAGAGAAGAGAGATGCTGAGCAAGTCAAAGGGGTTTAGTGACCGATTTTCGAGTGGAAAGTTCTTGTAGGCAAATGTTCGTGCACCATGGTTCCGATTGCAAAATACTAGAGACGAGAATTATTCAGAGCCGTCACCTCGCCAAGCGACCCGATTTAGACGTCGAGATTCACAAGACTGACTGGCTAAGCGCCTGGATAGTCCGTGCCGCCTAAAAGATTCACTTGGTGCCACAGCCACGTGACTGCTAGGCAGCTCACCAATAGCAAACGACGTCTTATTTCACAACATCCTCGCGCTTCTATAACATATCCCACGAAAGCCCTATCCAGCCTATCCACTTCGTTACCCGACTCTTTTCAGCCACTGTTCACGGTACAGCTTGTAGGTACCACCTCGCCACTCCATACCGAAAGCTTGTCGAAGTAAGTATGCTAATAGAATCGTAGCTCAGTTGCCTTTCATCATGTCGCCAGAACCGAGCGATGAACCATCTTTCGCTGACGAGGTCTCCACGATCGTTCATACACCCCCGGCATCGGTGTATTCTACGGCCGATCTCAAAACGGAGAAGGATGCTTCCTCTTTTATAGAGTCGTCCGTGCCAACGCCAGGCTCTATCTTCATTATCGAAAATGTCTCCACCAAACAGGTGTTAACATTGCGAGGCGGCCAGGTCATCCTCGATCACATCAGAGACTGGGGAGACTCGGGAAACATACGATGGAAATGCATCCGACACTCAACGGGTTGCCTTGGATTCTGCGACCCTGGCTCTGCGCTGTACCTGGGGTACGAGAAAGACGACGATCTGAGTATTCGTTGTAGAGTATGGCATCATCGAGAATGGGAGTGGTTCCAAATGGAGCATGGGCTCAATGGTGGATACCTGTTGCTTATGTCTTATGAGGGTCTCCGTCCCGTAGGAATCTCAAAGGGTGGGAACAACCCGAGGAAGTTGAAGCTTGATGATGACTGGGAATCTGATTCAGTTGTCTGGAGGTTTATTAAGGTTTAGCTACCCATTCGAGCGACTTCTCAATCACTTAGCTCTAAGGTTTTGGTCGCATGCGATCACACCCTATAGCCTGTTGGCGTGCGGTCACGCTACTATGACGAGAATAGTATAAGGCAACTCTACCTAGAAGGTATCAATCGAAATCTTCCGAAAAACACAGTATTCGAGGCGCCTAGTTTAAAAATGCATATGATGCTTTGTATCGCTGCTTCATCGCGGTGTCTACGTATCCGCTACAGTCCCTTTCTGACTGCACAATTGACGTGTAGTAATTGCAAGGCTGACAAGCTAAGCGCCCGGATTGTTTGTAGACAATTTGTATTAGCCCCAGCGATGCAGCAGGGTGGCACAGCGTGCCGAGCGCAAACCAATTATACAGCAATCCAGAGTGTTACAGCATATGCAATGCCGTAGGCTTGCCGTCTTAGCGTTTACGAGTTGGCGTATATCTCTTCTTTCACCCGTCCGCTCCTTGTTGGATTTGCTTGCCAACACTACTCCCTAGATTTCCAGAGTGAACGACGTAAGTCAGCCTTTTTCTACATGAAACCTACTGACAAAATTAGATTTGGCAACACAAACCATGGCTCAGAATCGCACCGACGCAGTGTCCGTAACTGAGACTGATGAAGTAACGATCAACACGCCGTCGGTATCCGCAGCACCCCTTGCATACGATCCAGTCCCGATCGAGTCCTCCATTCCCTGGCCTGGCTCGGAGTTCCTTATTCAGCATACAGCAACAGGGGCATTCTTAACGTTCCGCAACGGACATGTCACCCTAGAAAAGGCTGACAGTAACGGCCCCTACCGCTGGAAATGTGTCGACCACCAGGGCCGGCTAGGCTTTCGCGATCCTGCATCTGGCAGACTACTAGGCTATAATCAGCATGAAGATATCATTTGCTTAGCCACAGTGCAAAAAATATGGGAGAACATGTGTATCAGGCAAAGGCCAAAGGGGGGTTATATCATTCTCATGATGCATTATGAGAGTTTCTGGTCGGCTGCCTGGAAGGAGCTTCGCCCGTTGGAAGCCAAAATGAAGAATGGATCGTTGAACGTTAGGCTTGGGTTGGACTGGAGTTCGGAGAACATTGTCTGGAAGTTTATTGAAGTGTAGTTGCATGACTATGCTACTTACCACTGGGGCCCCATGTAGCCATACTAGTTAGTGGACTGAACATGGAGTAGATATCTTAAATACCTATACAGGTCACAGTATCTCTAAATTTTCGAAAAATGTTCAGCCATTAGTTACTATCATACAACTAGTTAGCCCCATCCATAAATTTATGATGGTTCGAGACGAAAACACTCGTACCATAAATCAACACTCCAAACTCACAATTAAATACACCCCCATTTCCAAATGTGAGGTCAAGTCAAACTGGATACTATAAATGCCTTGAACTGGAAATTCTATACAATATTTCCATTAAGCATCGAAGATGTGAGGCAGATCTAGATTATAATGTTGATTCTACGTGAAGTTGCATAACAGAATAAACCATCCTTTTGTTAAAGTTTGAATAGAGGGGTCAAGGTCTAGATTGATAAGGTTACTAGAAAGCGTCGATGTCTCCGCCTTCTGCTGAAAGTTGAAGAAAGGGTCTAGCTATGACTTTCCCCATTCAGTTGCGTTGACATCAGCACCATGCTCAAGTAGCAGCTTTACAACCGCCTCGTGGTCTCTACGTGAAGCTAGCTCAAGTGCGCGGCAGTTGTGACTATTCGACGAGTGCGTGTTGACATTAGCGCCGTGCTCAAGTAGCAGCCTTACAACCGCCTCGTGGCCTTGACCTGAATTATTCTCAAGTGCGCAGTATCTATCTCGCGCATTGACATCAGCGCCATGATCAAGCATTAGCTTTACAACCGCCTCGTAGCCTTCATTTGAAGCAATCTCAAGTGCGCTATGGCAGCGTCCATCCCGCGCATTGACATTAGCGCCGTGATCAAGTAGCAGCTTTATAACCGCCTCGTAGCCTCTACGTGAAGCTAGCTCAAGTGCGCGGCAGCATCCATCTTGTGTATTGACATTAGCTCCATGATCAAGTAGCAGCTTTACAATCGCCTCGTGGCCTTGATCCGAAGCTTTCTCAAGTGCGTAGCAGCATCCATCTTGTGTATTGACATTAGCTCCGTGATCAAGTAGCAGCTTTACAACCACCTTGTGGCCTTTATCTGAAGCTAGCTCAAGTGCGCGGCAGCATCCATCTTGTGTATTGACATTAGCGCCGTAATCGAGTAGCAGCTTTGCAATCGCCTCGTAGCCTCCATCCCGCGCATTGACATCAGCGCCGCGATCAAGTAGCAGCTTTACAACCGCCTCGTGGCCTTTATCTGAAGCTAGCTCAAGTGCGTGGCAGCATCCGTCTTGCGTATTGACGTTAGCGCCGTGACTAAGTAGCAGCTTTACAACCGCCTCGTGACCTTTATGTGAAGCATTCTCAAGTGCACTCCTCCGGTATACATCTTGCGCGTTGACATTAGCGCCATTCCTGAGTAGTAGCTCTACGAGCTTAGTATGTCCATATTTTGCCGCAAGATATAATGGGGTCTGATTGGCGTTGTCTGTCCCGTCGAGCCAGGCCATTTGCTTCTGGGCTTCACTGTGGAGTATGGCCTCTGATATCACCGATAGCCCGAACCGTGCTGCAAGATGCAGTCCGTTGTTGCCTGTTGTGTAAATCTGACTACCGCCCGGATTCCAATAATCCCATGCTGAAAATGCCTGTATAGCACTCTGAACTAACCGATTGTCAGAAAGAAAAGAACAACTTAGCTCACACACCTCATCCTCGACTACGATAGCATGGTCGCCCCAGTGCTTGGCTGCATAGTCCAGAAACTCATTTTGCCGAAGTCTGTTCTCGAACTCCTCCTCCATAGAACTGCTACCGCTTTTAAAGGTATCGAAGCATAGGTAGGTGAGGCACGTCTCGGCAATATATGACAGGGCATTTGGGTTCCACTCGCCCATAGTCTTCTCGAAGAACTCTTGCGTGGTATAGTGTACAAGACGGATAACAGAGCTTTCCTGGTCGACAACCGCTAGGCCAGCACATACGGATAACAACAAGTTGAAGTCGGGTACGCCATCCCGATGGAGCTCCGTGTCGCCCGGTTCTACTGCCAAGGCACAGCATATCTCCGCCTTAGTAAGTGGCCTTTTTGCATACGTAATCCACGATAGCACTTTCTTAGCCAGCTCGCAATATCCACCTGGCTGTCCCTTAATTCTATGTAAAGCGTCTTTGTATGCATCATCGAGCGCGTCTGAGCCATTTGCGAGGTTGGCCAGAGTTCTCTTGACCATCCTTGCGCTTGTCATGTACAGTAGAGAATCAAGGTTTAGGCGAGCAAGAAGAAACCTTGCCTTACGTTAGCCTATAAACTCACTACATGGGTGACATGGTAAGCATACATGCCATCTGCTATCTCCACAATCTTGTCTTGCACCGTTCGCTGCAACTCGAGATCACATATAGGCATTCGGTACATCTGACCGGCCGCAAATCGTCTTATATCATCATCGATAGCTCGTATCTCTAGCTTCGCCGCTTCTCTGAACTCGGATTCAATTTCTGGTATAAACCGCGCGGTAGCCATAAGGCGAACATCATGTCCCGATTGTAAGCCTTTTAGCTTGGCCAGAAGCTGGAAACGAGTGTTGCGGTCTCGACACTCATCCAAAGCATCGACTACAATATAGGTAGTGGAATGTTTTGCAAGCACTTCTCGGAGGGTGCCAAGTATCTCTTCAGGTGATGGCTTCGTTCCTTTATCGGCATGCTTCTTGTACAATCGCTCTACAGGTTCTGTTATCAATGACCGAGCTTGCACTAACTGCTTGGTAATGGCTGACAGCATAGCGGTACCACTACACTCCTCTTTGTAATTGCAGTATACGTACGCAACTCCAACTGAGCTACTCTGCACTAAATTTAGCAGATAGTTAATTGCAATCGCTGCTATTAGCGTCTTGCCAGCTCCAGGAATTCCTGGGCAGAAAAGAGTGCCCCTTGGTTTACTAAGTCAGCTTGTGAACTCGGGCGCGTTAAGAAACCATTCTCCTGTCCCCTCCTGTCTGCGTTCTATAATATCTGATTGCTGGCTAGGATAGGTAGAAGGCGAAATCCAGTCTACGATCTTGCTATACTTTTCGTGGTCTTGATCCTGCTGGAACTTATCTACTCCAGCCCGAATAATAGGTATATGTGTCCAAATGAATTTGGTGTCGTCTTTAATAGCTTGAGACAGTTTGCTTTGAATATAAGCGATGTTACTTTGCGTTGCTGTAATAAAGGCTTACAAGTGATCCATTTCTAACGCGATCTCTATGAGCGTTTTTAAACGCTCGATTCGATCCAATATATTTGAAATCTCCTCCTTCTTGAATTTCCAGACCAGTGCTTTACTTACTTTCTCTAATCGACTTCCATCTCCATCTTCCATCTTAGTCTGCAGCGCTTCTAGTGCTTGCTTGAACTGGTCGAGCGGTCCATTCTCAACAGCAAGCGCTCGGACGGCGGTAAACCATGGTGTATCGGCACTTCCCTCCTCGAGACGGAACCTCAGATTGAGAAGTAGGCTGTGTAAGTTTGAGGCCTCAATAGCGCACTTCGCTCGATCTTTCGAAGCATCTTTGACATCGTTCAGGTATGCAAGAACCTTCGCAGAGAGCTGGAGAACAGCGATGATGCTGGCTGTGACGCTGAGCGGATCCATATTGGTACAAACCCAAAATGGGAAGCAGACCCATACGTGAGAGCCGATGACAAAGAGGATGACAACGCCCAGGCAGCAAGGTTGAGTTAGTATCCCGGCTGAGGGGATACCGTGACAAGGCTGAACGGCTGCATGCATTGTACATCGTGCTGTGCCTCGCAACAACAGCAACGTTTCGATAGCGCTTTTGGGACCAGTGCATGTTAAATTGATCTTGGAGTCGGCTAAAGATTTACTGTTTGGAACTGAGGCAAAGGAAGATAAATCGTGAGCCAAGTGGTGGGCGACCTTCGATACAGGGGGCCAACAGTCAACAGTACCCCACGGAAACCGAAGGAGAAGAAGCGCTTGTTGAGTATTCAGTGTTCGTTGCGAATGGCTAACAGTGGATTCCCTATTTCTGTCAAGTACCTGCGCTCACTGGCACATCTTATCGCGTGTCAGCGGTCTTTTCTCTTCCAAACTTGAAAGCGCCTGCGGCAAACGAGACGATCTGCGCCTCCCTCCTTCCCGACCACAACTGGCCTCAGGCCTCCTGCAAGCTCTACCACGAGCTCAAGGCAGAAATGGTCAAGGCACTCGATTCGAATCGGCATGACAAGAATATCTACGGTAAGGCTCGACATTAGTTCGACAGCATTGGCCGGCGAACTGGATAGGACATATGTATTGCCGGAGAGTGTATACAATATGGGTGAAACAGGCATCATGCTGAGTATGGCCGGCTTGCTCAAGGCTCTTGTAAGTAAGCACGAGGCAAGCACCTAATGAGGTGCGGGCGTTAAGCGGACAATAGTGACAGCCATTGAATGTATCTCTGCAGCTAATCATATGGCCAGCTGCGACCGACCGTAGCACTTGGACCACGGACCCCACTCCTGGATGGCATTTTGCTTGCTCACAGCCCGGCTATACGGGTCCTAAGATATGTTTTGACTAGCTCAAGCTGGTGTTCAATCCGCAGAGCAGATTGCAGGCGAATAGTAAGCCGCGCATACTGATCTGCGACGGATCCGGAACCCATGAGTTGCTTGAAGTGATAAAGTATCGCTTTGAAAACAACATTGCCCTGTGCCGCATTCCTTGGCATGCTTCACACAAGCCCCAGCCATGCGACTTTAGCGTATTTGCCCCACTGAAGGCTGCATACCGGGAACAGATAGAGGAACCATATCGAGGCGGGGCTGATATAGGCGGAAAGCAGTAGTTAATATTGCTTCATAGTTGTGCCTACGGGCAGGCGTTTACCAATTGAAATATATCAAGTCTGGCTGGTCCAAGATAGGTCTGTTTCCGTTCAGACTCTTCGAATAGATATTGCTTGCAAAAACTGACTAATGCTGTCCCTAAGTGCTTTGCTGAGCAAGCTTGCTCTTCTCCTCGATGAGAATCGGTTGCTATTCAAGCAGAATAATGAAACTGATTGTAGCAAGACAATTGAGCTTATAAAGGTTGGGTATGAAAAGGTGATGAGTTACCACGATATTGTAGAAGCGCAAATGAAGTGTAGTGTGAAGGAGGCCGCAGCGCTGGAAGAGAAATGCGGAGGAAAGTGTGAGAGACCGCTCTCCAGACGTCAGTGAAAATGGCATAGAAGAACGACGTAGAAGTAACTGTAGACGAGACCGAAACGATGGGGCTGAGGGGCGACTGCTCTGTTCTAAAATTTAAGGATCGTGTAGGTTTATTTGATGAATCATAAGTAGTACGGCCTTTCTTGTGTATAGCGAATGCAGCGCGTTCCTTCATAGATTTGCAGTAGTCGTCTGCCTACTGTACTTGTCAAAGTAATGTCGTTTAGGCCAGCGTTTCTTTCCTGTACTTGCGTCTATTCCAAACAACGCTAGAGTGTAGTAAGCAAGAAGCTAAGCGATGCATTGGTGAACACTGATTATTCTTACATAGTAGGTTAGTGTGGGGTTTACCTGATCGTACTCTTATGTCACTTCTGAAGTTTTGGCGCACTCCATGTACCAACCTCCATGACGGAGACGCGCTTTACTCAACACGCGTAGGCACGGAAGCTGAGAGAATAGAATTGCAAGTATCGAATACCTCCTAAGGTCAACTCTACCCATTTTTGGGGAGAGCAAAACGAGAAACGGCGCTGTTGCGGCAGAAATGGCGCCACAACATGCAAAGCTTGCTGAGCATCATTAAAGTTAAAAGGCAATAAGCGGCGTGTAAATTTGATTGCGTTTCAATCAACGGCTGTATTCATAGCTTTTATTTCATACCCGTCAATTGTTGAATTGGGAAAGTTGTATTGGCGTGATTTCATTGAGAACTGGAGGTACCTTCGGTTCCTTTCGCGATGCAGCACTGGAGGAGTCTTTCATCTCGTAAGGGGAGAGGTCACCTAGGTAGACATCTGGTGCGCCCGGCTTGTTCTAATCGTGACATATCAACTAATCGGTGACCGCGTCACGAAAATCTAATCCAAGAGTGAGCGATTGGTACTCTGCCACGCGCACATCAAGGATAGTGACATGGTGACGAGTCAAAAGCTTGTTCAAGACCAACCCCGCAACATGCCATGCCAGCCGGAGCACTTGAACCTTGTCACCTACTCCGCCATGTTCCTATTGCAAGTTCAAGTTCAAATATTATATGCTGTGAACCTTCTCGGCACGATGGCATAGCATCCGCTGGTCTCCGTGTGTACTGTAGCGTCATCGCGTATGATCAATCTGGTGGTATTCGCGAAACCCATACTAAGAGATTAATTCGAAATCATTACACATCGCCATTGACTAAGAGTTATCTCATCGGATGTTGTCTTGATCTGGCCGGCGTTTCGGGTGACCAAGAGATGCCAAACCGCCGTGATTCTAGCCGCGTGTAGAATCGGACAACTAACGGGCAGGGGCTGAGATCATGATGTACCTAGATCCTAGGAACGAAAATTGTAACTTTGTTTGCTTAGCTGCTTGCCTCGGGCGGCTTTTGGGACTTGACTTATAATGCCTACTCTGCCCTGGTTGATATCCGGCCAGCGGCTCTACCAACCTCGACTCCCACTCACTGATCAAGTAGGAAACTGTTGAAGCAATTGACCATGAGCAGTGACGGCGATTCCAAGCCTGACACAGCTCACAAGGGGCACCATGAGTTACCTACCACAGACAGCCATGTCGATGAAAAGAAGTTGATGCGAAAGATTGATTGGAGATTGTTGCCTATTCTTGGGGCAATATACTCTATAAGCCTAATTGACCGTACGAATGTGAGTATACCTCGACTTTTTCAAAGCTCACACTAACGCATCTAGATCTCTAATGCCCGCATTGCGGGAATGGGAAGGGACCTCGCACTCCAAATTGGTGATAGATACACCATCGTCTTGGTTCTCTTCTTCCCCCCATATGCCTTGCTCGAAATCCCATCCAATATTGTGCTCCGCAAAGTAGGCAGTGCCAATTGGCTTGCATTCATTGCCTTCTCCTGGGGCGCTGTCATGATCGGTCAAGGTTTCGTTAAAAGCTGGATCACTCTTGCTATATGTCGTGTATTACTGGGGACTTTTGAAGCCGGATTCTTCCCGGGTTGTGTATATCTTATAACATGTTGGTATGTTCGGTACGAGACGCAGAAACGGTAAGTTAGACGCCCGATGTATTGAGCGTTACTGAAGAGGCTAGACTTGGCGGTTTTTATCTCTTCTCAGTCGGCATCGGAGGCCTCGCCAACATTCTCGCGTACGGTCTCATGCAAATGGAAGGCGTTGGTGGTCTCCGTGGTTGGCGCTGGATCTTTATCATTGAAGGCATTCTAACGTGTGTTGTGGCCGCAGCTGCATGGCTCATCATTCTAGACTTTCCGGACAAGGCTGAGAAGAAAGGCTTCTTAACACATGACGAGGCTTCTCTAGTGCTGAGGCGAATTGAAGCTGACCGAGGCGACTCGGTTGCGGATCCCCTGACTATGGCCAAAATCATTCAACATATCTCTGATCCCAAGCTCTGGGCATTTGCTACCATGTTCATGTCAACGGCCATGCCAGCGTACGCATTTTCGTACTTCTTGCCAGTAATTCTCGTTGGAATGGGCTACTCGCCCGGCGCCGCCAACGCTCTATCCGCACCACCCGCCATAGCAGCCATGTTCACAGCCTTTACCTTTGCCTGGCTAGGCGATAAATATCATGTCCGCGGCCCCATCATCGCCGCTCAGTCTATATTAACTATCATCGGCCTCATGGTCGTAGCATACACTAAAAATAACGGCGCCCGCTACTTCGGCATTTTCCTTGGAATTTGTGGGTGTCAAGGCAACGTTCCTGCCATCCTCACCTACCAAAGCAACAATATCCGTGGCCAGAGCAAGAGAGCGGTTGCCATTGCGTTACAGATAGGATTTGGTGCTATCGGAGGTATCATTGCCTCGACGACGTTCCGGCAGCAGGATGCACCAAGGTATATTACTGGTCTATGGGTTACAGCTGGCTTGCAGCTCTATATTTTGATCGTGTTGTCGTTCATGACCATGTTTTTTATGAAGACAAACAAGACGATCGAGAAACAAGCAATCAATGGGGAGAGTGTGGATGCTGTTGAGGGGCAGGTTGGATTTAAGTATACGATTTGATGACAATGATAGGGAAAATGGGTGTACTGATATCAAGTGTGAATGAATTATTGCTATGATCAGAACTTTGAATGCTCGAAACTTCGTGTACGGCGACTGTAGTGTGACATTAGAGTCTCACCTTTTAGCTGAATACGCAATACTGATGCGTACACTAACCTTAGTAGTGTATGCTGTTGAGTTCTGACCTAGAATATTCACCCTCGAATCCTCATTCGCTTCTTGCTACCTACTTTTTGAATTACTGTCTACATAGGTTTCTATCCATGATGCCCATCTGTGTACCTAGATTGTGTGGTGAGGTGTTGTCGTTTTTGACCCGCTAAGAACACAATTAACCTCGACTTCTTCTCATACTGAAGCTTCGAGTTGAAAAGCCTATTCGTCACCTATACGCAGTAATCCGCGCGTTCTGTTCGAAGGTCTGTCGCAGCTCGTAATGCCTGCTCACTGAGGCGTGATTAGGCCAGCGGACACGCGCAGAAATCGCACGCTCTCCACCTGACAACGCTTCGAGCTTTATGCATGTCGCGATCAGCCAGTGACAAGACGATGGCATTGCGATGGCATTTAATGAAGGGTCGCAGCACAAAATGTCTCCGACAAGTGTGAAGCTGCTCGGCACTTGGCCAAGTCTTGTCGACACTAGGGGAAGCGACGTTTCACTTACCCCGAACTCACCATTGTCACAGCCGAGCCTAGAAGCGTCGCCCCTTGTCCTTCTCATCGAATCATTTACCATGAGGATCTACTTAGCGAAAATGTCCCTGGTATCTTGACGGCTCGTGCCGCTATATAATGATGGCAGTATGCTTAGCTGTCTAAACGTCAGCCGCAAGGAGCTGGTAGCTAGCGGTGTAACATGCTATTCGTAGACTGCTGGCGCGTCCCCTCAAGTTTTCTTGGGGTTTTTCTTTTGGGACCCTCAGATATCGTGCGTTCAAGGTTAGATCAGTGTGCACAAGCATGGCAGGGTGGGCCCCAAGCGTGTAGGCATCAACTATTGGTCATCCTCCACTCTCAAGAACCAATCGAAAGGGGCTCAGAGATGATCCTGTACAGCTAATTGTACTCACCAAATATGATCTCTGACAGCTGGTGGGCCCACATGGAACTCACATGTCGTTGCTTTCTATTTCAATTTCATCATAAGAACTTCCTGTCTAGCCTTAGGCTCTTTCTGTTCAAGTCTTTTGACATTCTCAATTTACCACTTTTAATACTAGAATTAGGCCCGGTTGCCACTGATTAGATCTACATTAGCGCCGGTCGCAGTCCTAATACTAAGCCAACGCCAATGTCAACACAAGCGTGCCCTGTCAGCGGGCAAACTGGAGGCACATGCCCATCAGGTCGTGTCGGTCCACGTGGTTGTGCATTTGCTGCCTACCAGCCTAATCTTGCAGCTTTTACAGTCTCGACAGAAGTAATACACTGATTATCTTTTGAGGCCAACTGCTGACTCAAACAGGAGTCCGAGAATCCCAACTTCCTCCATGATAGGGAGCGAAAGGCCCTCAATGAAGTGCTCATGCCCAATGCTCCCGCAAGGTCAATAACGAAAGGCCTAAAGAACGCAGACATCCTACAGCCAGAAGATGATGATCTACTTGCATTCGCATTAGGAGCTCCGGCCCGACGAGTTCTACTACGAGCAGAGGAGATCGGTCCGAAAACTGGATGGAAGGATGGTTACTTGTCGTCAAGTTTCGGATTCCTGCCACCAGACCCATCAGACTCGCCAGTTGCTCTCCGATCAAGCCCTGGTCGTGTTTGGTCCGATCTTTGCGAACGTATGCCTGGTGTGGTCGCACGTGGCAATATGCGGAATTCTATCCTGGCACTTCCTTTAGTATATGGGACTCCTGATATTATACCGGATAGGGCGCTGTGGGCAGCGACAGTATGTCTAGGAATATTAGCGAGTGTGTACAGATATGAGGAGGCCAACGATGGACATGAGGGTGTCAGTGTGGTTGCACCTCAGTCAGCCTTTAAGAATATCCGGGGCGATGACGATGAAGAGGAAGAGACGAAGGGCATTCCGAGGAACATTGCGATTCCATTGCGACAAATTTGCACAAGAATGGGACGCGCGCTTCCACATCTGACGCAATTCGATGTGTCTATCTATAACTACAAATTGAGAGATCCCACAAGCGTCCAACCCTACTTGGTTCGCACTGAGAACATGGATCTTCGGTGGCCGGTATGTCAATACTTTTATTTGTAATATACAACTGACATGAGAAGGTTTTCAATGATCGTGGCGAAGCGATGTTCTTGCAGTGTATGGCTGAAGTTCACGGCTGCTTCCAGTCTGGCATCGAGGTTGTCACTCGTTGCCAAGAAGCCGTCATGAACAGAGACTCGGAGAGTCTACTTCGGAATATGGTCGCATTAAAGACACTCGTTGATCAACTGCCGTATGTGTTCCACAAAATCAGTGTGAACCCAAACGCAGGCGAGCAATTTGCCAATCCTGTCGAATGGGGTCAGCGATACGCCAAATTCTCAGCTCCATTGTCGAAACGTGTGCCAGCTCTATCTGGGCTTGCGCTTCCCCTCTTCCTACTAATGGATGCCTTTATTGGACGAACAAAATACAATTCCTTCCTTGGAATCGAAGCAGTTCACCTAAGACGATGGTTACCATTAAACATCCGAGCTTTCATCACGGCCATAGAACATCACTATCGGATACCTGAGTACGTCAAAGCAAGCGCGGATCCCCGCCTCGAAGGTGTACTGGAAGGCATAATCGAATCTTACGCGGGCGAACGCGGTTTTATGGGAACTCATCGCTATAAGGTTTATGGGTTTTTAGAGGTAGTTGCAAAGACAGGACGCACAGAAACAAACGGCAATTCAGGTGCGGGAGATTCAGATGGCCGGCCTTGGGAAGAGGTTCACAAAACCCTTTCTGACTCCATGAAGGAGAGGCTAAACCCTTACCGTGGCGAAGTCAAGGTCGAACCACAGAAAATGCGAGGAACCTTTGAAGAGTGCCGATTTCAGGCCCGGATTCATGATAGGCAAAGTATTGATCGCGACCCTTCTCGATCGACGGGTATGGTAACGTTCGATCTATCGAATACTGGTATTACATTTCAGCCGGGTGATCGACTTGCGGTCATGCCGATGAATGCATCTCACGAAGTTGCGAAAGTTATTGCCGCACTCGGCCTGGATCAGATGATGGATACAGTTGTTCCGATGGAAAACGGCTCTGAGTGGGCCAGGTTTTCGAAGCACATGGAGCAGGTTTCAAGAAAACCGACAATAGGATTAACCGTTAGGGACTTGGTTATGAGAGGACATCTTGCTCCTCTGACGAAGGAACTGGTCGCTCAGGTGCACCAGACTCTTCATGCGTCTTCAAGAAGCACGCTTGAGATTCTCTCGTCCAGCGAGTGGCCAGTGAAAGGGAGTCTCGGCGATTTGCTCCAACTCGCTATCTCTGAAGTGCAGCAAGACATCTGGGATCAAGCCTTTGACCTTGACAACTTGACCTGGCTGCCAAAACTCATCAAGCTTGAGGTCCCGCGCACATACTCCATCAGCAACTCCTCGGTCGAGCTTCTTCCAAGCATGATTGATCTTACAGTGTCACGCGCCGAGTCAGCTCGCCATTCCATTTTTGCCAGCATACAACCAGTCTTACCACTGTACGGGGTATCTAGCGGCTTCTTGAATCCTGCACCGGAAACAATACAATACTCCGGTGCAATCAGCGACGATCCCGTACTGATTGGGGTATCAAGGCCAATCCAATTTCAGTTGCCATCGTCAACAACCGTGCCGATCGCCATGTTTGCAGGCGGCTCGGGCATTGCACCCTTCCGAGGTTTCTGGCAGAAACGCATTCAATCTGGTATCGGAAGGAATATATTGTTTCTTGGTGTTCAGTCGCGTGAGAAGTTTACCCACGAGGATGAGCTTCGCAGCCTTGTGCAGCAAGGCTCATTGGAGCTTCATACAGCTTTCTCCCGTGATCGCAAGGGATTGATATACGACTCTGTCATGCAAGAAATGGTGGAACATGAGATGGAACCCCGATACATTGATACTACCATCATCGATCAAGGTAGACTCGTCTCAGAGCTTGTCATGTCGAAGAGCCAGGGTGGCCTTGGAGGTCATCTGTACATCTGCGGCTCAGTATCAGTGTATGAGACAGTCATGTCTGGAATAAGGCAGGCAATCTACAAATACCAGGCATCGACACACTCCACAGCCGACTCCCTGCTGGCTACTGCATTTGCGGAGCGCCGGTTCATGCTGGATATCTTCATGACTCCGCGGGCAATCTCATCAACGACACCCACCATACCCATGTCCAAATTGGCTATACACACAGGACACCGGAAAAACTCCAGGATGTGGATTGGTGTACATGGCGGAGTGTATGATGTCACAGACTTCCTACCCATGCACCCGGGTGGTACCTTGATCGTCGCCGCGAGTGCAGGATTAGATGCTACGAAGACCTTCCACGAGTTAGCTCATGATACCAACCCTGAGGTTTCCTCTCTTCTCTCCAAGTACTTTATTGGTCACTTGGGCACAAAACCACAGTGCGGAAACCCTGAGATTAGTCTGCTTTACGATATGTGGTATCAGTACCTGCGCACCAGCATCGAGAGCCTTACAACACTTTATTTCGAAACTACAAACATATTAGAAGACTCCAAAATCTGGTTCTCTGGCGGTTTGCTCAATATTGGCGGTGTCCGCAAATTCTACCAGTTCCAGTCACGCTTGATGCAGAATGGTGTATCAACCCTATTCGGGGCAAAGCTGCAAGAAATTTATCTCAAGATCTCCTACTCATTGGCGAATGCCATTACCCCTGATGTGCGGCTTCCGGACATTATTGGAACCATTACTCGGGCCCAGTCTGGGCCCAATGCTGCCAAAGCCATGCGAGAGATATCTGAAGTAGGAGAGTTTGTCAGCAACAATGCCAGGGCGGCACGTTTCCACGAGAATGGGATCTTGAAATATGCGCAGAATACAACTGAGCTCGATATTACATTCTTTGAGCAAGTGCGCGACGAGGCAGCACAGGGAATGGATGCTTTCGATCTGATCGCAGCGCTGGATGAGCCTACAAGCTCGAAGCAAGTATGTTGGCCTGAACGGATTCGAGTAATCAAATACTGACTATCTTAGATCAAACTCGCCTCGTATCTTCTCACCCTCCTGGAACGTATCGCCGCGCGCCTTGAGGCATACTATACGTCTCTATCGCAAGAGTCAATGTATCGCCCCGAGATTGAGAATAACCCGGCACGGTCCCGCTGGCATAACGTTCGCCGTAAGATTATTGATGGGTCTTTCTTTGTTCTGGCTAAGCCACCTTCACTGTCGGATAATACCGACTTCTCAGGACTACAGACTCGCCCTGGACTTAATGGGTCCCAGGTGGACTTTGCACAGATTTTTGCCAGTGCCCAACAAACGCTCCGGCTCAACCCCCAGGAAAATCGACAGTCGCCTTCCAGCGACCAGTCACAGCCCCTAAGACGCCTAGCTGATATGCACACTGCTCGAGCAGCCGGGAACTCACAAGCACCTAGCACATTCGAATCGCAGCAGCAAGGTTTCGCGTTGAAGAGGATGTCCGCCTTCATCAACGCAAACATGTCCAACATCCGGCGGCTAAGTCGATTACCAGCAAGCTACGACTTCAACGACATAATGGCCGCATACGGAAAGCAATCCGCCCCAGCACCAGCCACCCCATCCGTCAGATCCCAAAGCCCACTCAAGACGCCAACCTCAGCATCCAGCGCCAACATCCAAGGTCTCCACATAAGAGGAAACACCCCGCCACTCCCAACGCCCCAAGCACTCCAACCCACCAACCAAACACCCTCGCTGGAAAACACCATCCAACTCCATTATCGCCAAGCCCCGCTGCCCGCGCCCCCATCTCAAGCCCAACCCACGCACGCCCACACCCCCCCGCTCTCCCGCTCCAACTCCAACTCCAACTCCAACTCCAACAGCCCAGGCGCAACAATCAATCCCGCGTTAGCGCAAATGAATCGTCGCGGCCCGCCTAGAAGCCACACGCCGCTTCCGGCGTCGCCGCGGGCCTCGCTGGCGCTGAGCGCGTCGTCCTCGAGACGCAAGATGACGGGCGAGGCGCCGCCCATCCCGAGTATTCCCCATGATGTGGCGGCGAGTTTGGGCGCGCTTCGGTTGGCGGAAAGTGCGAGTGGGGACGAGGTGAGGTTTCAGCAGGTGCAGGCTAAGGGGTAGGGAGTGGGAGTGGGATTGGGAGTTAATGGTGTGGAGGTAATTTGACAGCATACATATATATATATTAATAATTTTGGGCGGTTTAGGATCCCATTCTTCATTTGTAAAGTGCATGGGGTATTTCATAATCACGAGCCATACCATGCTTTACTTTGAGATATGGAGGGATCATCACGTGCTTTATTATTGGCGTTGGGGAAAGGCCGCATTATACATCACAACTACTACTCACCCCTTCACTTCAACGCAGAATCCTCCTTTCCAGCTTTATCATGATCCGACAACGAATCACGCACCAAGTCGCCCCGCCCGCCCTCAGCGTTCACAATATGCGAGACAGGCATACCGGCGACTTCGCCCTTCGTCTCCATAGCCGTAGTAGGTTCCGTACCTTCCTCGCGCCTTTCGACGGGGATGAGTGCGTCGTAATACCGTGGCATAACGAACCCAACCAACACGGCGATGATAGTTAGAATCGAGAGGATGAAGCCCGTGATCATCATGGGGTCGTATCGCAGTGTGTGGAACTCAGGGAATGCGAAGGAGAAGATGATGGCGAGGACGGGGCCGGAGATGTAGCGCAGCAGGAAGGGGAGGAAAGGGGGGATTTTCCAGTTTTTGCCTTGGCCGACGATGACGTTGAGGTCGCGGCGGATTTGATTGCCCTGGTAGTTTGCGTTAGTTGCTGTGAGAAAGATAAAGGGGGGACGGCTTACCGAGTAAAATGCAAGGAACCAGAATTTGCGCAAGAGAGCATTCTTGTTCCAGAAGCGGGCTGCCTTTGCATCGGGTGAGCGGGCGATAAAGACGGCTATAACTGACATCAAGGCCCAAAAGCCGATTCCGGCACCGGCACCTGCGCCTGGATTGCCAATACCATGTGCTAAGCTAATGCCGAAGACCTGAGCTCCGAAGAAGCCAAAGTTGTATACTGCGAATGCGGGAAGTCTGGTTTGTTCGACAACGTCTCGCCAGCGGTAGACCGTTGTAGCGCTGGTGACTTCGCTCCAGACGACGAAAATGAGAGCCACATTGTTGACCCAGCGGTCGACACCATCGAGGAGGTAGTATCCAAATTCGGTGCAGTAAGGCAAGCACATGAGGAAGCAAATCACTGTGAGAATGGTCACCACCTTTGGCCTTGACATCTTGACCAAACCGGAATCGCAGATCAAGGTGACAGTGACGTCGAGCATGACGAAAGCTGAGCTGAAGCCGAGAACAACCAATGTAAAGAAGAGGAGCACTGCCCAGAAATTGGACGCTGGCATCTGGAGCACGGCTTCGGGTAGGGTCAGGAAACCAACGACAAAGGCACCCAGTCTCACGCCTTCAGTTGGCCACATACGGAGATACCCCACGACGCCAAAGATAGCGAAAGCTGCGAAGTTCTCAAAGAGCACATTGCTACCGCAGATGAGAATGGCGTCCATTACGGCGTTGCTGTGCTTCTGGTTGTAGCTTGCGTAGGACGTGAAATAGCCAAAGCCGATTCCAGTTGAAAAAAAAACTTGGCCAACAGCGACCTGCCAGACCGTTCCGGATGCCAGCTGGTCGCTCCTCCAGGTTCGCCAAACGAGTGAAACGCCTTCGCTCGCATTTTCAAGAGATAGAGCCCGGCCAACAAAGATGATGGTTGTGACAATAGGCAACCTAGTTATGGTCTTAGCTTTGTAAATTCAACACGAGAGTTCACCTACCCCATGGTGAAGTAGACGACGCGACCAGTCATGCCCACGCCACGGAAGATGGAGATCCAGATCAGGAACCAAATGAAAATGGACCATCCCACGGTCTCTCCAATAAGCGCGCGGTGGGGAAACCCAGAGAATGACAAGACCGATTTGCCATCAGGGCTCAGGAGACCCTCGGTATTGTTGCCAGCATGCAGGACATCATTCCAGTAGAACGGCTCTATGTTGTCTTTCCAAGGTAAAGGACTTGTGAAGCTGTATCGGAAATAGTTCATAATCCAGGCAAGATTTACCGTAAAGTACTGGACCACGATAAAGGACACGATCACGGGCCCCAACCCAACACCCTTGAGCCGGCGATTGATGTTGTTAAAGGCAATCACCGTACCTCCTCGATAAGCTTGGCCAATAGAGACCTCGAGGATGAGCGCAGGAATGGCGATCAAGAACACTGCTAGAAGGTAAGGAACAAACCACTGAAGCCCGTAGTTATTGTAGAGGACGGAGGGGTACCGCAGGAGGTTTCCTTGTCCGGCACAACCTCCCATAGCGGCGAGGAGGAACGCAGCTCTGGAAGGCCATTGATCACGACCATCCTCGGATTGCGGTGGAGGTGGTGCGATCCACGCTCCGACTTTCCTAAGAAAGTCCATGATGTCCTGCTGGACGCGAGAGTTTGCGGTTGACTTCAAAAAGGGAAGAGTGTTAGAAATGAGGGTGCACCTTGATATTGTCAGACTACGTAGGTAAACATCACATTTTGTATCCTGCTTACAGGCGCGGTATTGCTAAGGTCGCCAAGGTAGATCGAAGGAGCAGCAGGGATGCGGAGTCGTTCATCCCCCATTATCACGTTGGTGTGGGTAGTTTTGTGTCCGTGGGTCGCCCGATTCAACTCATGGTCCCGCCATCCAGCTACCATGGCACTGTTATGGCGGGGGATTCGGCTGCGCCGATAGGTTCCACATGAATGCTAAGCTCATTAGTAAACCAAGGGTCCGCTGGTGATGTAGCAATCCAAGGCCTCAGGATGGTGGAAGCAGAAACGACAAAGTGGCACAACTTGAAGCCAAGACTCCGCCGCGCGATGTGGAGAACAAACACAGATTTAATTCATGGCACACGTCAATGGATGTGAGATGTTCTGCTGGGGCTAATCATGCATGCTTGTCGGTGCCGTCTTCCGCCTGACAAGGCTCGGCATCGCCTTGGCATTTTCCGCGGTTGAGGAAATTATATCGTCATTGCGAAAATACCGCTTACTTTTCTTCTTTCGTGCTACCGAGGCGCCGTTGCGTGATATTAGACCTAGAATATGTGGTTCTGAAAAGCAAAAAAAAAAAAAAAAAAAAAAAAACTCGAAACATCGTGCTCCTGCTCTTCCGCCAAGGCTAGTGCTACCAATGGACCCTGGCTTTGCCCAACATCCACATATAGCCAGTTCCTGTAATATCCTAGGATACCATACTAGCGCTTTTAAAATCAAGGCATTGCAGGTAAGTCCCTCGCAGCCTTGTGGAGGCAATTTAGGGCTTCTTGAACACACTCCCAGTGCGGTGGCAACATTATGGCCCCCTTACGATTCGGCAGTACGGTGATGGGAAACAGTGGGAATGGGTCTTGATCATCGTAGGTCAAGCTATTTGGTGTCGGTCCCAGGCCGTATAAGCTTCTCGCCTTTTACCGTGGCGCTGGTACCCGAACGTGGGCATGTGCGTGCGTGGAGACTGTCAGTAACTCACTACATGCATGTCATGGGGTCTTCCAATCGGCCGTAGAGCGATACCTGTAGGCCCGAACGCCTTCAAGTTTCTTGATCCTCTGCTTCCCATTGCAAATGCTTGACCATAGCTTTCTCTGCCTGTAATTCAGCTTCGAGTGTGCTGACACGATAGGTAAGCTCGGTAATCTTCGCATCTCTCGCCTTAACGGTGGTTTGAATGACATCTCTTCCACGCTTGTAAGCCTCTGCATTCTTTGCGTGTTTGTTCAGGAGGGCAGTGAGCGCGGCTTCTGTATCCGAGGCCAGGTCAACATTAGCGTCTTGCAGTAAGCTGAACACATCTCTAGCGAGATCATCTGCTGCGACATTCCGAAAACGGCTCGGCGTTGGCGTTTCGAAGGATGAGGAAGGTGTTGCTGTTTGATATGTGTCATCTGGGTCGTCAATCTTCGACGGGGTAAAAAGAGCTCCGGGTGTTTTGATGCGAGCATTGAACAAGTCGTTCGATGTTCTTGCAGCTGTCTGCGGCGTGAGCATCCCATTGGCGTTAGACGACGTTGCGCGGTCCACCTGCCATGGTAGCTTGCGCCTCGATGGAGTAGCAAATTCGGAGGTCTTGGCCGCCTTGCTGGGAGTTTCAACAGCCGCCATGACATTTTCGAGCTCGTCACTGAACGAATTACTCGTCTGCGCAAGACCGTACTCGTCTTCCAGATCGATAGTGGTATTGTTGCGCTTCCGACTTGGTCCAGAGGCGGTTTCAATTGAGTAAGGTGGTGGGGGTGAAGGTCGGCGCTTTGATGGAGTCTCCGGATCAGCACGGCCTGGCTCGGTGCGAGTATTGTTAGACAGAGCAGCAGCCTCGCGTGGGTGGGCATCGGTATCCCAAAGAAAGAACTTGCACCGATTTTCATCGGTCTGTTGCTTCTGGCAAGAACGGACTAGGGGCCGTTAGCCTAACCGTGGGGATAGCGCGGGGACGGTACCTACACCACTTGCCCTTGTTGGGCCCTGCTTTTTTGACTTCAAAATGCACTGCCGGCTTTCGGGGGGTGCAGTCGCCTAGTGGCTATCAGCTGGGTGCGTGATGCAGGATGCAGCGCAAAAGGAACGCACAATGCCAGACTCCGCTCACAAACAGTCCTCGTGGTGGTCCTCCGCTCCGAGCGCCACTACGTCCGCGTCCTTGAAAGCCAGACATATCGGCGATAGACTCTACAGGTTCTATAGATGGCCGCAGTGATTGAAGAGATATTGTGGTATGTTGTGATATGTTCTGATATGTTGTGGTGCAAGCGCTACCTATGACATGGTACGGTGCAAGGTGGCTGGCGTTTGCCAAAGTAGGCTGGGCTGATAGCTTTTGGCTTGGCTTGGCTTGGACCCTGAAGCTCAACCCGCATGGGGCACCAAACGGGTGGGACCGCATCTGCACGTCCAGCCAAAGCAGCTAGGTAATGGCTGCTTGTGCGTTTCCCATGCTGACGCGCTCGACATCGCATCCACGGAGCCTCCACCTAGTACGTGGCCAATTTGCCTCTTTACCCGGGTCGAATCGAGTCCCGTACTTACGGCTGGACCCGCGATCCCCAATGCCGCATCCCTCACGTGCTTGGCATTAAGTACCACCCCAGCTTGCCAATATGGGCAGCCTGTTCGAGAGGCCACAATTCATGCCGTTAGAGTAAATTTGTAACCCCAGCTAACAAGATGCTGCTCCGGTCTATCAGGATCCCCCCAGCGCTTTCGCTCCTCGTCGTCTTCCTATTCTTCTTCGGATGGCAGCTCAGCCAGGGCACAAGGCACGAGAACAGCCCGGTCGGCACTGAAGTCATCCCGCAAGATGTCCAGGAAAAGAAGAATGTGGAAGAGAAAAAGGCGCCTCGCATTGCGCTCATGACATTCGTAACAGAACAGCGCTCATATCTTCACCTTTCGCTCAAGAACAAAGACCGTAAGCCTCAGCTCGCCAGACTGCATCCGCCTGGCGCTGACAATTCCAGATTATGCCCGTCGCCACGGGTACGACCTCATCCTCGACTACGAGTCGCACACCGACCGCGCCGTCGTCTTCTGGAAGTTCAACATGGCCGAGCGCCTCATCAAAACGGGCAAATACGACTGGATCTGGTGGACCGACTTTGACACGCTGATCACCAACACCACCACCAAGCTGACAGACATCCTAGACGAGGAGCTCCAAAAAGTGCCCAACCCCGACGAAATCGACTACCTGTTTACACACGACTGCAACGGTTTCAACGCAGGGTCGTTCCTCGTGCGCGCCCACGAGCGCTCGCTGAAATTTATCCGCGACTCCTGGGACATTCACGACAAGGCCAAGGCCAAGGGCGGACAGATGAGCGAGCAGGACTCCACAGTCCAGCTCATGAAGAACGACAAGGAGTCGGCGGACAGGGTCCACGTCGTGCCGCAGTGGAAGCTGAACGCCTTCCCAAAGGAGATCGCATGCTTTGATCCGGATTCCAAGGCCTGGGAGCATGGCCAGTTTGTCCTGCATTTTGCGGGCGCGTGGGCGCATGTCAAGGGTGACGATCCGACGGGGCAGCTCATGAAGAAGTACGAAAACGAGATCATTTGGGGTGATTGGAAAGAGTTTTATTGAGGGAGCGTTCGCTTGAACGTTTTGGTTCTTGCGTTGGAGTTTTGTGGCGGCGCATATGATATCCAGTTGGGCCTCAGACCCTGATACTTTTGTACTTTTCTCCTCGACTTGTTTACACCTTGTTTTTCTTGTGATAATCTTGTGATAACTAGGCGCGTGCGGGTTAGTCAAGTGAGTGTAGCGTAGCCTCCTATTCAATTCCAGGTCTTTTTGCGCCTTTCGCAATCCATTGATGCTATCTTCTATGCTTCCTCGCCTACTACAAGAGGCTAGATCTAAAATACAAGCAAATACATGAATCAAAATCCTTTCCTGCGAGGCCTTGCACTCCCCTATAGCCCATCCAATGCTTATTTATTATGCCAAATCAGCGTGCGCAGCGAGTCCCAATGATCCGACTGTACGTAACTACATCCACATTAGCATGCATCCTATCAAAGCAGAAGGGAAGTACCCACATATAGCTCATACTACTCCTCAAACTGCTCTGCACACTCTCAGGATGCCACCTGAAAATATACATGACCATCGCCCAACTGATGCTCGCAAATACCGGCCATCCATTGCGCACCATCGCTCGCCTGAGCTCACCATCGCCAAACAACTCAAACCCGCTCGCCGCTCCCTTTATACCCGTGCCCCCACCCCCAGCATGTCGCGGCTGCACCGCCAGCTTCGCTAGCGCCAAGCACACGCGCGCAAACACGTATATGACAATCTGCTGGGAGACAGAGTTGTGTATTGTGCGGCCAAAGACGGTATACCCGCCCAGAAGCCCAGCAAGGAAAGAATCATAGTGTCGTTCTTTTCCGGTTGGCGAGGTATGCCGAAGGAAGAGCATGGCCGACTTGTAGACGAGCGCGAAGAGGCCGAGATTGCGGGCGTGTTGGCGCGTGGCTTTGTAGACGAGCAGACACTTTGATCGGAGCGTGCCGGAGCGGAACAAAAATATCATACTATCACGGGTATTAGCCCTGCTTTTCGTCTGGTCCCTGGTGAGACGGCTTACACCAGCGCGTGCGGGAAGCGCACTTTGCTCCCGTACACGATGCCATTTCTCACGCCTTTTACCAGCGTTAGGACGTCGTGGTATTTAGGGTCAAGGACGATCTTGTCCAGAGCTGCCTGGGATAGTCAGTATTCTGTCTGGCGAACTGTTGGGGGGGGGGGGGGGCAAGAACCTCGAGCGCATGTAATCGATCCATTGTTGAAGTTGGTGGTTTGTGTTGCGCGCAAGTGTCAAGCTTCGGTATGCCTCGGTACAAGTGGCTATGACGTTGCCGGTCACCGTGTGCAGCAATGGCTGCACGCTGAGTCTGCGGTGGGCGAGTGCAAAGAAGGTACAGTATCTAAAATAAAAATCATGAGGCTGCAAACTGGGGGAAGAGAGTCCGGGTATGGCGCTCAGCTGCAGTCGCGGTTGTGGAATGAATGGCTTCTGACCCTCGGCTCGCGTCACATTACCTATCGGGTCTAATTTCCCCACACTGGGGATCGCGCACTAGGCAAGGTTCTTTGACATGTGAAGGTGCCAGGCTTTCATGTGCTTGCCCACTTGACAGGAATTTCTAGTCTAAACAATGCTGGAATTCATAATCTATATGCTACCAATGGTATCTCCTTATAAATGTTAGTCCACCAACGCCATATATGCACCATGCGTCTATATTCCTCGACCAAGCGACCCACTACAACATGGATGATTCACTTGTCCGCTCGCTCAGGCCAACGCTTCTTCAGTTCCTCGTAGACGGTGAAGATGAATGCGGAACTGGGTATTGATCTGCCCACAGTGATGCCACAGCCACGGTACATGCCTTTTAGACCGTGTTGTTTCCAGAGCGCTTTTCCAACAGCGCTGAACGTAGATTTTCCGCCAGTTAGCCGCTTGACGTCTTCTGTCTGCATGCGGGATTTGATTGTATCTGCTGGGTAGAACATAAAGTTGTATGCTGCGCCCGCGACGGAGCCAGATGCCATGCGTTGCCAGACAGGCAGATCGTCATCGTGTTTGGGAGTTGCGCTGGCATTTTTGAACAACATCTTCATCCCTTCGTACCCACCGAACCATGCTGCCCCGCCTCCCGTCTCGCGGATGAAGGTGCCAAACTGACCGTGCCAGTAACCGAGAAGGCCTTGGTGACGGTGGATCGAGGCGATGACACCGAGCATAGTGGGTCGTGATACGATACCACTAGAAGATTCGAGGGGCACTTGCATCTTGCACTTGACAAGCTCGATTGGGGTGAGGAAGAGGGACGTTATCGCGCCCGCAACCATTCCACCGTACAGCATCCCTGAATAAGGTAGATCTCTTTCAGGGTGTTTCTTCAGCTCAGGATAGAATCCAGAACCCTTAAGAGCATCACAAGCGAGACGATACTACCCATGGTCAGCAGTGTCCTCTACGTGTGTGGTGAGTGTTCAAACTCACACTGAAGAATAGGGTACTAGTCTCCACCGCAGCACCCACCAGCGGTGCGCTAATGCCTCTGTATATACCGATGAATCCATCTCGTTGCAGTGATTTTTTGAAACAGTCGAGTGGGCCAGTGTATCGTAGTGGCAGATTGTCTGGCTGGGACTGTAGCCGCACTTTGACCGTGTCAAAAGGGTATTCGATATATTTTCCCACAACTCCTGCTATTGAACCGCAGACAATATCTTTGATCGCCTCTTCCCCTTGGCTTCCAGTATGGCTGGTATTCTCTTCGTGCGTCTGCGGTTTTACCGGGTTAGTCAGACCGCCCTTTCCGCCCACCACCGACACTGAACTCTCGTGTACTTCCATGTACCAACTGATATGAAGCTGACGGAGCGTATGTACAAATTATAGTCGTGAATTTATGTCATGAAATGAAGATCATGGTAATGTATGTGAAGAGTCGGATGGGCGGCGAGGTGGGCGTGGTTCGCTGTTATGACATTGACCCAGGATGACGGTCAGTATGAGGACGAGGAATTTTGGCGCTTAGTTTAAGCCGGGTATTGGGTCCGCGAATCTTACCACACAAGACAGTCGATACACGAGTACGCGGCGGGCCGCAGGTAGGTGTGACGTTGATGATAAGGCGAGGCAATGCGCGAAAACACAAAATGGCGCCAAATGTTGCACGGAGCGGCTAGAAATTTTCGATTAGCCTGGGTGGAGAACCCTGCGGTGGCCAGAAGCGAAGGTGGAAAAGAGCAACGGAGCGCAGCGTGTGGAGTTTCAAATACATAGTAAAGCTTGAATATGTCAAAAAAAAAAAGGCGCATGTCGCTCTAAGATGCAAGATTCCATATCTTATCTGATCTGATCCTTTCATGACGACCTGTCATTGTGCGCGGGGGAGCCATAAATGGACTAGCACTATCATACTATCGATATCGGCTAAACTTTTCTTTCGCCGGTGGTAGTCAAGCACCTCAACACGAGATACCGCCAAACAGCGCAACACAGCGCAACACTGTGACAATGTCTGAAGTGGTAGAAAAACAGACACCAGCTACAGACGTGGCGAGTTCTGTCAAGGGTATGAAAAAAAATGGTACGATTATGCACATTGGGTTTGTAGCGACACCGTGGGCTAATGGCCCTTTGCAGGCAAGCAATGGCATGACAACAAGACGGCTTTTCGGCCTCGAGCCAACCAAACGTCGTGGGACAAGCGCACTGCTGAAAGGAAGGCGCTCGCAGCAGTCAAAGCAAAGGAGAAGGAGATGAAGGAGGAGAAGGAAACTGAGCGACAAGTACGATGTTCTACCACCTAAAACGGGATCTAAGACTGACTGTATTACAGCGGCGGGTCGATGCGATCCGAACCAAGCGCGCAGCGAAGGAGGAGCGAGAGAGATTCCAGAAGATGGAAGAGAAGATGCACAAGAAAAGGGTTGAGCGTTTGAAGCGGAGAGAGAAGCGCAATAAAATGCTGAAGTCTTGAAGAGGGCTAACGATGAGAATCTAAGAAAGTGCATGCACATTTGAATGAACACAAGGAGTAGAGCGCTACTCAAGGGGGCCTATATAGAAGACCATATGCGAGGGAGCTGCGACGCCTAGTTTGGTCAAAGAGCCCACATCCTCGACGATAGAAGACCGGCAGTTTGACCCCAGCGAGAAAATGGCTCGAGGCATGTTCCATTTTATGGGCCTAATCATGTTAGATTGCAGGATCACATCCCTGATTCGCATTCCCGCATGTCCTGCAATTATGAACAGTCGAAGAGCTAGCATGGTCGTCATGTGACCCGACTCTTGTTAGAAAAAACCCAGTATTTAAAGGGAGGTTAATAATTGTTTCTACATAAATATTATTCTCCATCCTTCGTGTACAAACCTCTTAGCCAACCGGAAAAGTGGTACGTTGACCACTTGAGATGTAGCAGCCAGAGGATAGTTAGGCTACCTGGAATCTTTTTTCAAGGTATCTATAAGTATAGCTGGAGCAGTCCAAGGTTCCTGGTAAATTATTTGCCCTAGTGTAATAGGCTTGCTATGTATACAGATAGAAGGAGAAGTTCAAGGGTATAACATACAGCCCACCACTTTCAAACGCCTTATCCAACCACCCCAATAGTGCTGTACGTATAGTCAAAGTAGGGATCGTAGTATTTCTATATTTTTTGGCCATATATAAGTACCCGATTTCCGCCTTTATATCCTTAAACTTAATTGAATATAATGTGTCATAGTTGTAAAGACTAACAAAGCGACACCCTAATATCTGTGCATAGGCGACGACCTGTTTGGTAGGTACCTAGCTAGGCGATTTAACTGTGTTCTAGACAAAAAAAAGCGTATAGTAGCGCCCTAACTAAACCTCTATTTAGTATATGCGGAGGAATTACGGGCGTAGCTGGCAAACGCCTTATCGAAGTCGCTCGGGCGTAAGTAGCCCTGTCTTTTGTACTCGATAATGGCAGGGATAGTCCCCGTAGTCCTACAACGGTAGACTACGTCTAGTCGCATGCATAAATCTAATGTGCATTTACAGTGGATGCTAAACTGGTTACCGTACTTTAGGTGTAGCAGCTTTTCAACCGGCGGAAATAGCTGCTCGTAGGCGCGGGCAACGATGGCAGCCTCACAGCCTAGGCCAAGTGCACGCCTAGACCGCGATAGTAAGCTTGCAATAGCAGTACGGCTGTCCTCGCTGCCCGCCCCCCCGGTGCTGCAATACGCCGGCAATAGACCTTCTACTAAAGTATATAAGGACTGTGGACAAACCCAAGGATACGGAGTAGAAATGTCAGTAATTTTAGGCCGTGAACACTGGATTACAGAACAACTTTTTGCCAAAAGCAATAGGGGCGCTAGGACTGCACAATCTGATCCAGACGTAATTTGCGTAGAATTTTGTTTTTTTCTTTGGGGTTACGCTACCTAACAATAGATTCTTTCAAACGAGTGTGTATAGAGACAACATAGCAATCAAAATAACTATTCCAGCAAATACTCCCCTTAACTGCCAGTTCGTCGAACTACGAACCTTCTGAAAGGGACCTTACACAACAACTAGAGCTAGGGCCGTTCCAGCAATAATACCATTTGCACGGGAGACAGTAAGCCTTGGAAGCCAAGTTTGGATTGACGCTGGAGCTTCTTAATAAAATTCTGTTGGGAAAAAGGTAGATACTCACACCAGTAAACCAAGGATGCTCTGATCTTAGTTGGGCTTGCAAAAGCCATCGGCGCAGTCACAGTGCTGGTTCGAGTCGGGGCAGTTATCTGCGTAGATCCAGTTGAACTTGCCCGGCGAGCTAGCAATGCACAACATCTGGGGGATGTGATGTTAGTGGCAGAGAACAGAAAGCTTCGGAATGCAGCTTGCGTTCAAGGTCAACGTACCGAGTGGCCTCCATTGTCCTCACATGCGCGCTGGCCCGCGCCGGGGCAAGACTCGCCCCGATGAGCATTGCATATAGCCAGGGGAGCTAAGGTTCCCGCTGAGGCAACGCATACGAGAGCAAGGACTGCGATAAAGCTCTTCATTTTGGAGGAGAAAGCTTGGTATAAGAAGTGATCCGATGTAGAGGTAGAGAGAGGTAGAGAGAAGTGAGTGGTGAGATGAAAGTGGAGGGAAACAAGACAGCTTTTATACACCGTTTTACTGCTATATATTCTCATGTTCTTGCCTTACCGCGCCTACCCATTCCCTAAAGATAGAGTGCAAGTATCCACAAGCATTGAACCCTGTATCGACACCATCCAGGATGCCCCCCAAAAGGCTCTATGCCAATCATGTACGTTGATCTTGCCTATTCGTGGATATAATGGATTGCCTTATCCCACTTCTTACAGTAGTGGTATATTGCTGGTTAGGTTTTATTCCTAGCTTCATTAGCCGTCCCGAATTGATGTACAACCATGACTGCGTTTATCCAACTACAATCAACCGTAAACCCTGCTGAAGACTGAAATTTGTTGATATAAAGGGCAAATAATACATCGGTCTCAGACAGATCAATTACCGAAATGGGGTTTAACCAGGCGGCCCCCAAAATGTTCCCAACGCTTATACCTATGTTGCTTTGCCCAAGTGGGTTTTCATGAGATCATACCTATGGTACTGAAATTCTTGGGAAGACATTTACCTCTTTGGAATGCTCTCGAGAAGTCCGCAACCATTGTTTTTACTCTGTTGCCTGAGGTTCATGTAGGACTGTACCTATAGTACTGGAATTATTACAAAGCCCTTAGGCCCAGCAAGGCAGACTTCCCATATATAGACTACGAAACGCATTAAGTAATATGAGTTGCTTTGATGCAGAGAGAACTTCCCTGCCGAACTTTGGAGATCTGTGCGCATGATAGCTGGCCAATTGGCGTTGGAAAATCCAACTGACGTAGGCCCTGAGATCGACTTGTGTACTCGGTTCCAAGATGCGAGCTTACATACACATGGTACATAAGTCTCTCGGCAGGGACGTTAATTAATGGAATTGTATAGTGCTTTCGTAGGGTGAAGGGCATCCCTGTCAAAGTTTGACGAACTACGGCTTTCGATCACACTGGCGGTTATGCTCTGATTCGCCAAACTTTGATAGGGATGCGCTCTACCATGTCGTCTATGCGCGTCTTTCAAATTGTACGTAAACTGAAACTAGGATATGGTATTGAGACATCTCAAGAGTTGATTTGCACCATCATGGACCATTTCTTAGGTAGTCTAATTAGAGTAAAGTAGTTGTAATTCGTTCTCGTTGTGGTCAATAAGGGCGCTCTTTTTTTTTTTTTTTTTTTTTTTTTTTTGGAAAGACGCTGCGATGCTGCTAGCCGCCTGCTCTCTCCGCGTCGATTTGAACGATTGAACTTGACTGACCAATCGGGAACAAGGTCGACAGCCCGATGAATAGGTGCCCGCTAGGCCTCATGGGGCACCATCCGTCATGCTCCGAGAGCCTCTGAGGTATCCAGTGCGGCGATTGAAGTCTGTCGAAACACGATACACCCGCTCCGGCTATGTATGCTGACAGGCGAGCGACGTGCCACGCAGTCAGCTTACGGAGTAAAGTTTGAAATTCCGATGCAATAGGGAAAATGTATGGGGCATTCCTTGAGGGATTTGGGGTCTGCACGGCGCCCGGCGTCTCGGAAGCCTCCACGTCCTAGTAGGCTCAGCCTATGAGAAGTCAGGGCTGTCAGCATGGTCAGATACCATGCGGATGGAACGACGAAAGGCGCTACGATGAGGGGCAGTAGTTAATCGGCTAGTATTGGATGCATTGTGTGCTAACTATATTGTGTGTTTGTGATGTGGTTGAGGCGGACGTGCGCGGTCAAGGACGACGCGCGCACAAGCTCTGAGGTCGTCAACCACAGTCAACCCACAGCCACCAACATGAAATGGCCGGGCCGCACGTTCTGCACGCTGGACACTCAAGCCAATCATTCCGCCCAAATCCCTACCAGCCCGCCTCTGGATCTCGTGTGAATTCGGAACCGGCTCCGATCGAAAGCGAGAAGTCATCAAGCCAACCCAAACACAAGTCGCATCAACACCATCACGAGCATCGCAGTCGCCGCCATGCGAAGGAAGTCGTGCAGTCGGCGATACAGCTTCAACCCCCCACCAGTTTTGGTGATCTTTTGAAGCAAGCGCGAGGCAGCAAGGATACGAGTCCTAGTCACAGTCGCAAAGGGAGTGTCGCGCGAGGTGTGGGTGGGGCCGCAGAGGGGAAGGGGAGCAGCCGTGACGTAGGCATTACAATACTGCCCCGGAGGCCACTCGGCCCCGAAGAGATAGAGCTTGAGCAAAGGAGAGTCGAAGCCGGCGAAAGGTACATGGCATCATTCCAAAACAAGAAGCAGCATATTGACAATGCCGCCAGACACCTTCGCACAGCACTGAAGACGCTCTCCGACCAGTCCCTCAAGATCTCACGCCGGCTCGACGACACATACTACTCCATCCTTGAGAAATTGTCGGTACTGCGGCAGACAATCGCGTCCTTGCAAGAGTTATCAGGCCTCACCAAGGAGCTGCATGAGAACTTTGGAGCGGATACAAAAGAGCTCATTGAAGATGTCCAGAGCCAGTTTGATGGATTCAGTGCTTTTGATGCCCAGCAGCACCAGATTACCGGCCTGGAAGAGCGAATAAAAGCAGGGAAACAAAAGGCAGACTCCCTGGCCGATCGGCTCGCCGTCGCAAAAGAGCGTGTCGATGCCAGAGTCCAAAGCGAGTCGGAGTGGCAAGCAAACAACACACGTGGGTGGCTTGTGCAAGCGTGGCTGAAGTTATATATGCTTACATTGATTCAGGTCGCATACGAATCTTCTGGGGGATTCTCGCCTGCATAGCCGCACTTGTCTTCGCCTTGGTCCTCTTCCATCAATTCAAGCCAACCCCTATTGGTGAACATCCAAGACCTGTCCTAGACTTTGCATCGAGGGCACAAGTCATGGACGCGGCCATACCAGACATCGCAAAGGAGGCCATTATTGGACCTCATACGCATGTAGTAGAAGCCCCAACACCTCCGCATGCCGCAAGAGTTCCCGAGGACGATGTGCGGTTGCGAGTGTTTGATGAGCTGTGAAGCCTGTAGTTTTCTTTTCTCGAGATACCCATCCCAATTGGAGTTGATTTACAAATAGGTATTGTGCTGGCATCTGGCCGATGTTCTGCATTACAGTTTTTCATTGCTAAGGCCTACTAGGCAGTGAGCTGATTATTGTCGAAAACTTCATTTTTCTCTTCTAAAATGCCTCTTACAGCGAATGAGCTAAGATGTGGCTGTCAGCTTGACGTTCTTGTGGTCACAGTCAGCATTGAACGAGGCTACGATGTAGGCTGTGCAAGCCATTTCACCAAGCGACGCACCTGCGCCACAATGCCTTGGCGGTGCTATCCAACGATGCGGCTCTGCTGGACTCGCAGCATCGGGCGATTCATTACTCGCCTGCGCATGTTTCTATTCATGTCACAAATCATGTGGGGATTTTGGACGCCTAGCATCGCCATGTAGTACGCACTGCTTGATTATTATGGATTGAGCTGGCTTAATGTATTATATGTAATATATATAATCTCTTCATTATCCATTTCATTCAGCATCCATTCAGTTCAGTCAACACTTCACCAATAAAGTCTAAGAGTAACTTTATCACCTCACCGTTCTCCATACCATCACAATGAAGACTGCATCTATCGTAACAGCAGCTGCTCTCCTCTCATCATGCTATGCTGCAACAGTCAAAATTGGGACCACCAAATGTCTCAATCCAAACATTCCCCTCCAGCAAGTCGACATCGAGATGAACCTTTCAGGCCCGGTCGCTAGAGGTAAAATTCCCCTTGAATATTACTTCATTTTGTACTAACCTTCAGCAGAAGATCTTAAGGCGATTTGCGGCCTCCGCATTATTTCTGCTTCCGACGGAGTCGACGTCAACACCATTCGATGCCAGGCATTCAAGGACGTCGTTGGCGAGCACCCCGGATCGGCAATCTTCACTTTCTCCCGACCCGCCTTAATCGCCACCAACCCTAGAGAAATCAAGGCGATAGGATGCAAATACCCCACAGGCGAGAAGGTGCGCCGTCAGGACAACAATACGGCAAGCATATCGAGTCTATCGACTGGCTCATCCTCGTCCGCATCGACTATTCTCAGCACCGTCACGCTATCTAGCGTCTCTTCATCGACTGGCTCGTTATCAGTCACTACGACTACGGTTTCCGGTGCAAGTTCGGGTATGCCCAGCCCAAGTAGCAATTCTACGACGCCTTCTGTGACGCAAACTCCAACCCCCAGCAGGCCTTCTGCATCGCCAAGTCAGTCCTCTGGTGCAGCTAGCGCAATCAATGTGGGTATGGGTGTGGTCGCTGTTGCTGTCGCAGCAATGTTGGGATAGAATAGGAGAGCATGTTGATCTCGCATTGGCAGGTGTATAAGCGTCTTGAATGTGCATACCCAGTCACTTGTTTATTTTTGCGTAGATATTGGAGCATGGCGATGGCGTTATATTTGGCTTTTCATAATACAATAAGTTTAGAGTCTGCTTGTCGCTTTCTAATACTGTTTTGGGATTCGTGGCTCCTTCGCCCGTCATGTGAAAGGAAGGCGACTGCTCTTTCTCCCCTTTGTGCCATAGGTAAAATATAGGCAGGTACGCCTTCCTAACAATCTAGCATTGGCATAAATTTTTGGCATATATATATTGCACTCATTCCTCTGCATCGCCTCGTCTCACTGCCCGCTTTGGCTGGTCTCACTTTAGAACCTCGGGTCATACCTATCGCGTCAGCACTGGACCTCATGAATCAACTAGACAAATCTACGACCTCCAAACAACCAGGGGGATTTCCTCAAGAGGAAGAGGCCTTCGGAATGCTTAGTTCTAGGAATGCGAGTAAAAAGATCATCCTTACGACAAGCCTAGAAGTGTGAGGTCAGGTTAAAGTTGGTCCACCAAAACGTCCGTACCTCGGCAAGTCAACGCTCTCCGCTCACGCGCCAATCATGACTCTCCATATAACACAAGATGTAATCCGCAATATGTTGATGACATTTGGTTCTCACCCTAAGATCTTCAAATCCTCTCGTAACCATCTAATCTTGAGAGCACCATGGCAGAAATTCCTGTCATCATCGGCGTCGGAGACATCAAGAATGGCTCTACTGCTATTGCCGATGCAAAGGAACCTGCAACGCTGATGCTCGAAGCTATACAGGTTGCTATAACAGATGCCTCATCTTCATCTGCTTCTGGGCTCCAGGAGGCGATTGACAGTATCGATGTGGTTAAGACGTGGACGTGGCCATACCCCGACCTTCCGGGCTTACTGGCGCAAAAATTGGGAGTCGAGAAGAGTGTGAAATGGAAGAACTACTCTGACCATGGCGGAGATAAACCTGGCAAGCTATTGGGTAATGCTGCTAGAAGGATCGCGAAAGGAGAGTGCAAGATCGCAGTTGTCACTGGAGGAGAGGCTTTGGCATCACGTGCGTCTCTAGCATGACGGCAATGTCAGATTTTTGACGCTGGAGTTGCTGACAAGGCCTAGTATCAGCGTGCGCGGCCGCAAACAAGCTTCCGCCTCCTGGGTGGACATTACCTTCCCAAACCGTGGACTCGGTCTTCACGCCCACAGGCCGTGATTTAGGAAATAGTAATCTAACCTTCACCTGCCACGACCGTTCGTCACTCACCAAATAATAGATCTTGGCGCTATACATCGAATCGGCGCACCAATCCATGTTTATCCACTGTACGAGAACGCATTCCGTGCCCGCCGCGGCCAGAGTCTGAAGGCGAATCATGACGAGAGCGCGAAACTTTATGCCGAATTTTCGAAGGTAGCCGAAACGAACGAGTATGCGTGGAGTTCAGGGAAGAGTTCAGATGAGAAGACAATTGGCACAGTAGGGCCGAAGAATCGGATGATATGCTATCCTTGTGTGTACTTAGTTGCCCGAGAATCGAGCGCCAGCAACTAACACACTTCAGACCCACTACTCATGAACGCATTCAATACCGTCAACCTCGCCTCAGCAATAATCCTCACCTCAGCTGCAACCGCCAGGTCGCTTAACGTCCCACGGTCAAAATGGATTTTCCCACTGGGCGGAGCCGGCACACAAGACTCGGCCGAGTTCTGGCTCCGGCTAGACTTCCATTCCTCACCAAGTATCTCGCGCTCCATCGACACGGCGCTTTCTATCACGAAAACTACCGCGTCGGAGCTCGATCTCATCGACATGTACTCGTGCTTCCCCATTGTCCCTAAAATAGCAGCCACTCATCTCGGCCTACCAACCACCGGCGGAAAGCCCCTGACCTTGCTCGGTGGACTAACAAGTTTTGGCGGCGCAGGAAACAACTATAGCATGCATGCATTTACAGAGATGACAAGACAGTTGAGAGCTGGGAAGGGTAAAAAAGGGCTGGTGCTGTGTAATGGTGGTGTTTTGAGCTATCAGTACGTCGTCATACTGGGACGAGAGCCACTCAAGGACGGGACATATCCTGAAAATCCATTGCCAGAGCGGCTCGAAGTGGGGGTACCGGAACTTGCGCTGGATGCAGAGGGCGAGGCTCTGGTCGAGACATACACAGTTGAATTCAATCGTGATGGAAGTCCGTTGAGAGGCTATATTGTCGGGAGGCTGAAGAGCAACAACAAACGCTTCCTGGCCAATCATGCAGACGATGCAACGCTACGGCAGATGGCGGGAGGCAAGAGTGAAATCGTAGGACGGGCTGGGTGGGTGTGGCAGGATGAGAAGAAGAAAGGGAGGGGCCTGTTCACTTTTGACAGGCCGGCAAAACTCTAGTCGTAATCAAGATAAACTAACATTTTTATGAAAGGCATGTACTGTACAAATGCTGTCAATGCATTAGAAGGAAATACTGGCAAGACGTGACTCTACGCAAACCAAGGACATAACGCTCATCAATGCTGTGCGCCTCATCATGCGTTCGGTCGTTATGCATATGTACCGTGTAGAATCGTAGTTGCAAACTCCATCCATGCTGTGATATCCCACGCTATGCCGGTAGAAAGAATGAAAGAGATCATAAATGAGTGAATGAATGAACAAATGAAAGCGTGAACAAAAGAAAAAAATGAATGAACGATAACCAGAACGCCATTGAAATGGCCAAAGCCCACAAGTCCCTCAATTTCATCCAATATCTCTCAAGCAGTAGAGAACTGAGTGTTAGTTCCCTCGCTCGTCCGATTAGAGCTCGTGTCCCACGTTCCGTTATCACAGAGGCTCTTCTCATGCTTCAACTCCTTCGAGTCTCGGTCCCGCTTCTTGGAGCCGGAGACTGAGCCTTTGGAGCTGGAGACGGAGCCTTTGGAGCTGGACGAGTCTTTTACGCTGCCGTTGCTGGTGGCTAGCGGGCTGTTGGGGTACAGTGCTTTGACTGCTGCGCTACGGCTTTCGCACATGTAGCGGCTTTTGGGGTCGCGTCCGGACTTGTCGGTGCGATCGGATCGCTCAGAATCGACAGTCTTTGTGCTTCGGGTGCTCAGTGCATACCCGCTCGTACGGCGGCTCGTTTCAGGGCGCTCCGTCGTAGGGTTGACCTCGGGCATTTCATCCTTCGAGCGTCGGCTGTGGGTAGAGCGACGACGGGAGAGTAATGCTGAGGAGGACTGGCGGCTCCGGTGGCTTTGTAGCGCCTCGATCTCGTTAATTGCCTCGAATAGAGGGGACAAGGGGCGCTCAGTTGGCGAACCGGAGCGAGAATGTGGGGGTGTTGGGGGATCTCGGCTTTTACCCTCGTTGGGAGAAGGTTCAGGGAAGGAAGCCGGGATAACAGCGCTCTCTGCAGGTGATGGCTGACGTGGCTGCTCAGTCACATCGGCAGCGGGCGGTGACGTGATAGCAGGCTCAGCGGCTGCCTGCTCAGGCGCCGCTTGCTCTGAGACGGCAGAAACCGAGGCTCTGGATCTGGAAATATTGGATCGAGGAGCGGAGGGCTTCGAGATCATGGATTCAGCAACCGGTTCATCCAGTTTCGCGATAATAGATATAGGTGCGGACGTCTTCCTGAGGTCCTGGGATAGAATCATACTCTCAATAGGAGGCGGAAGCCCAATCAGATCTCTTGGAGTCATGAAATCAATCGGTCCTGGCGGAGGACGTTTGTAAGCCTTTACAGGCTCGGAAAGTGCTGCTTCGTCAAGCATCGGTATCGAGGACGGCGGAGGCGGAGGGGTCGTTTCTCGGATCGAAGACTTATCGAGGAAGTCAGTCGGTGACGGTGGTGCAGATAATATACTCGATCGATTACCTTTCTCAGATGCTGTTGGTAGAGGCGGCGGAGCTTCTCGTGGAGGCGGGACGATAGGAGGGGGGAACTTGCCACTTTCAGCAATCGTCGGAGAAGCAGTAGTTGTATAGGAAGGCAAACCGGCAGACTTGAGTTCTTCCATCCTCTGCATGACTGGCTCTGCATCATCGTAGAGAGCCAATCCGTGATGGAATATACAGCCCTTGTCAGGCGTCTCACCATCAACGTGGAAGTTCTCGTGCTTCGCTTCGCGCCAGATGACTGGGAAAAGCCTCAGTAAAAGTTGAGGGCCCTCATCGGCCGGGTGCGATGTGCCGAGCAGCGACCCAATAATGGAGCCTTCGGGCCTATAGGACTCGTAAGAGGGCCAGAACTCTGGGCCCGTGAACTGGTGCTCTTCGTCAAGGAGAGCAGGCATAGTAGCGTTGATCATCTCGCGTTCGAGGCGGGCGAAGCGCCAGGTCTCTGCAGCCAACTTAACAATTCTCTTAACCGCAATCTTGATGCCTTCTTCCTCTCTGGGGTCGGCGAAATGCTTGATCGCGTTGACAATTTCTTCCACAACAGATCCGGCAGCGGTATTGATTCGTTGCTTAGCACCGCTACTAGTAAAGGCCGCTAGTAATGTCTGCTGGCGCCAAATCGATTCTTTTCGTGTGCTCTTGTCGCGAATATGGTGGCTCATGGAGAGGAATAACGAGTCGGCCTTATCGTAGCGCCGGCCAAGACTGAACAGGAATGGGCCAAATACACGGTAGGTGATCAATTTGGATATAGTGTGTGCGATGTACGCAGCTCGTACTTGCCTGGAAACATATTAGGTGAGCAATATCAAACATTGAGCGTTACTAATACATACCTCGATGCCGCTGTATCTCCAAGGAAAGACGGAAGATTGAAAGGCACCTGAGCAAGTTCTTCTGCAGGCGGTCGCACAGGCAGGTGGACGAAGTGGGTGGTGGCGAGGTCCATGATTTGTTTCTGCAGTTGCGAGAACGACACTGAGCTGTACATGGAATCAGTGGGTTGTTCAAGACGAGCAGTGACGACGCAGAGGGATTGGAGTAAAAAGACAAATTGCATTGAAGGACGAACAGACGCTAAGTATAGCAGGGTATCAAGACCTGAACTACCGCACAGCCCTCTATGAAGGCATTCATGCACTCGTACAAGAGTGGAGACGCATCAGCAGAGGAATGAGCGCGTTCAGGTCTTGCCGCACTCTACAGTGGACGTCCGCCTGCAATTGCTAATGGAACACCTCGACAATGAAAGATCCAATGTACTCACTAGTATGTGTCACCCTTGCTTTTAATCTCGGCAATATCACCATAGCACTCCGTGAGCTTCTCCAGCCTCGCCTTCTCAGTCTCGAGGTTGACGACAATACTCTTGATGACAGACTTCTCTTGCTCAGTCTCTCCCTTGAGAATATTGTAGCTCTTCTGCAAATCCTCCTTTTCTTGGACGAGCTGGTTGGCTCTGGTCTTCTCCTCCTCGGCTTTGTGTGATGCATCGGCATGGAGCTGCATCCAAGCCTTGTCAGACTCGTCTTTGCTCTTCTTGTACTGTGATTCGAGAAGCTCGCGCTGTTCATCCCAGCCCTTGCGGATGCTTTCACGGTCATCCTGGTGGGATTTGATGAGAGATTCACGTTCAGCCAGCCAGACTTCTCGACTCTCACGCTCATGTTTAAGTGCTTCTTCGCGATCAATTTGGGCAGCTCCAAGCTTCGTCTCGAGCTCGGTGCGTATGCGTTCGAAGCTAGCTTGGCGTTCGAGTTGCCGGGTTTGATGTTCCGACCTCAGCTCTTCCTTCTCCTTGACATGATTAGCGGCCATCTCTTGCCGTTGGTTCTCGGCAAGTATTTCAGCTTCCTTGAGGCGCTTGTCAAATTGAATAGCAAGAGCAATCTTCTCTGCATCATTCCTGGTGGTGTAAGTCGACTTCCAATCATCAAAGTCCTGGTAGGCTTTCGCCTTCTCCTCTGCGGAGGTCCTTGCCAATGCAACGTGAGCCTCTTCCAGCTCCTTGTACTTGGCTTCCCAAGACCTCATCGCGGCGTCGAGTGCTGTCTTGGTGTCCGTTGCCTCTTTCTTGAACTTCTCTGTTTCCGTCCGTTGTTCTTGAAGTTCTTTGGCTTGTTCTTCTAGATTACCAATCTGTAAGCGTAGCCGACTTGCCTCAGATGAATACTTCTGTTCCAAGTTATGACTTTTCTCTTTCAACTCAGAAATCTCGCCGTCCTTGGCTTTTAGTTTCTCCTCCTGCTCAACAGTGGATCGGCGAAATAGCTCTTCCCTTTCAGTTAGCTGACCAAGCGTCTCCCTGTACCGTGCGAGCAAGTCGGGGATAACTTGTGCAATGCGGGAGAATACTTCACCAGGATCCTCGCCTCGTTGGTCTAACGGAGAAGAAAGTCCCAGCGGGTAATCTCTGGACACAAGGGTGTCATGACGTTGGGGTGGACTGTTGTGACGATATCCTGAGGATGGATAGTTCCATGACTCTGTGTAGGGAGAAGAAGAGTGGGATGGGAGAGCATACGAGTTGGAATGGGAATGGGAGTGAGAGTACCCTTGCTGACTCACACGATAATTATGATCTGGATAATGAGGTGGGGCCGTTGGCTGGTAGTAACCGGGGTAGTATCCTGGTGGCTGATGAGGCGGTGGGGGATTCGGGTACGTTGACTCTGCAGGGACACGCGAAGCGAAGACGCCACGGTGATGCGTTGGCTGCGGTGGGTACCCGTGTCCAGACCCACCAGAGTCACGTGAGTATTCCTCACCGCCTCGATACTGACGTCTTGGGCGGACTAGGGCAGAATCCGAATCGTCTTCGGAGTCAAAAGTAGGGATGTGCCGTGGTCGCACTCGGCCAACAGGAGGACTGGGGGCCGGCGGCCTGCTTTCTTCCAAAAGCTGGCTCACAGCCTGGGGCTTCGGCGCTGTCATGGGAGAACCGGAGGAGTGCCTGTCGTAACCAACATGATTGGCATCCATTGATTTATGCGCAGGAACAGCTTTGGACTTAGAAGCATCAGTAGCGACGGAATGAGGCGAGCTGGAGCGGTCTACCGTCTCAGCAGGTGTTGGCAACCGATTCACTGGGTCGTCGGCAGGTACGCTCGGGGCAGTAGGTGGCTCTTCAAGGGCTTCTGGCGGAGGCGTCGACAAATCTGTTGGCTTTTGTTCTGCTTCAAATACCACCTCTCGAGCAGTTTCGCTGGCTGCTTCTGTCTTCTTAAGTTCCTCTTCCTCGGCGGCCCGAGCAGCTTCCGCTTCGAGCTTCTCCTTTTCGATCCGCTCTTCCTCAAGTTTCTGTGCTTCAATCTTTTCTTGCTCGATGCGTTCTTGTTCTTGTTGTTCTTGCTCAGCCTTTTCCTTTTCGGCTTCCTCCCTCTCAAGATTTTCTTTCTCAATTCTCTCTTGTTCAAGCCTTTCCTGTTCATCAACTTCTGTGGGTGGCTCTGGGGCCTCCTCTGGGGCCTCTGGGGTTGGCTCTTCAGCCAGCTCTCCAGTTGGCTCTTCAGCTGGCTCTCCAGTTGGCTCTCCAGTTGGCTCTCCAGTTGGCTCTCCAGTTGGCTCTTCGGCTGGCTCTCCAGTTGGCTCTTCGGCTGGCTCTCCAGTTGGCTCTTCAGTTGGCTCTTCAGCTGGCTCTTCAGTTGGCTCTTCAGCTGGCTCTTCAGTTGGCTCTTCAGCCGGCTCTCCAGTTGGCTCTTCAGTTGGCTCTTCAGCTGGCTCTCCAGTTGGCTCTCCAGCTGGCTCTTCAGCTGGCTCCCCAGTTGGCTCTCCAGCTGGCTCTTCAGCTGGCTCCCCAGTTGGCTCTCCAGTTGGCTCTTCAGCCGGTTCTGTGGGTGGTTCTGAAGCAGGCTCCTCTGATTCAAGCCGCTCTTGCGCTTCCACAAATTCAGTTACTCCTTCAGTAGGTGCCTCTGAGGCGGCGTCATCGACAGGCTCTGCTGTGGCTGTTTCTGCCTCTGCCTCTGCTTCTGCTTCTGTTTCTGCCTCTGCCTCTGCCTCTGCCTCTGTCTCTGCTTCAGGTGTAGCCTCTGGATCATCCTCAGCTGGAGCCTCGGCTACTGGGTCAGAGGACGATTCTTCTCTGAGATTGAGTTAGTAAGCTGTAGTTTATAAGTAAAAGGGCAACTTACTGTTCAGATGGCTGGGCTTCAGTCGTTACAGGCTCTTCTTCTGTTGCCGTGACCCCCTCCACCTGGGGAATTTCTTCATTCTGTTCGTCAGCCATGGGAGCCGCTGCTTCAGCCTCCAATGGCTGGTCTGGCACGGCCTCCTCTGCTGTTGGAGCGGGCTCCTCTGATGCGGCCGTGGTCTCGCTGTGGTCTAGGCTTTCGGCAATTGTTGATGACTCGCCTTCTGTGGGTTTATCCTGGGTATCCCCAGAGCTTGGGTCGGGTACAGATGTGGACTCTACCGGGGCTTCGTCACTCGCCACTTCGGGTGGCGGTGCTTCACTGGTTGGAGGCTCTTCAATTGGTGCAGTCGTCTTGAGGCTCTTGAGTGGAGTCGCAGCTTCCGCCTGCTTTTGATTGTTCTTCTTCTTGCCTTTCTTTCCCATTGTGGCCACAGTACTCGCTGTTTATAATGCGAGGGAAGCTCCAAAGGTTATTAGCGATCAATTTGTGCCATTCACAGAGAGTTTGGGAGAGCAATAGAGACAAGGCTGCAGGCCTGCTTGCGTGGCACCACGACGGGGGAACATGTAAAAGACAGCGAGCACGCGCATTACGCGCTATATAGGGAAAGCTGCAATGCAAAGTTTCGAGAAGGGCGCACCGAGAAGGCACTGGTCAGAAAATGCAGACAGGCCCAATGGGAAGGCAGCAGCAAGGTGCCAACTCATCGCAGACTGAGCCGACTAATCTGTGCGCCCTAGAACGAGACGCCTTCGGCCCCCAAGCATAGACCTGCATGCACGTGGAGAGCGCTCAGTTGCGGAGGATTGCTTCATTCTGCTGGATTTTGGCCGCGAAGCGCGCCAGTGCTGAGCAGAGCTTAAAAGAAGAGGCCTCGCTGGAACAACGTGCTTTGCGTGACAGAAAAGACAGCAAACCAACGCACACGACGACAACAGCCGAGATGCAATATTGAAACCGTGCAGGGCCGGCGTGCGTTGTCGCTGCCCCATTCGTGCAACGTCAGCGACATGCAGGCGGCATGGAGTGGGCGTTCCCGGGCCGCATATCAGCCTCGAAAATGCCAGCATTGGTGTGCCGGGGAGCGGGTAGCGCATGCAGCGGTGAGTGAAAGGTTTGACCGGCTGATGCCATGCTGCAGCGATGCCAGCACACCTGCGCATGGCTGCGCTAAGCCGCTGTGGTGCTAGCGCAGTCCCGTGACTCCGCGACCCGGCTAAACCTTGTGGGACGCGCAGCACACGACACTCGACATCCCACGTGCGACGCGACTGCGACTGGCTGAAGTCTGCGAGATGACCATTTGCCGCCGAGCGTCGCCCAGGTCAATTCACTTGGGGCGGCATGGGCAAGCCCAGGGCTGCACGGAAAAAGCCTGTTGTGCTCTCGTCGGGTTCTGAGGAGGGCGAACCAAACACGCCGCCGGGCGCTCCCAACCGCCTGAGTCGAGAGACGAAGCCTTCCCGCACGCAGGCAAGACGTGCAGCTTCGCCTACGGGGCCGGCGCCGTCGACCCGCAGGTCCCCAGCCAAGTCGCCAGGGAAGCCCAAGCCGATATACAAGCCCATCACCTCCTTCTTTGGCAATGCCCCTCGCCCGCAATCGCTCCAGCCCACCCCGAGCCCGGAGAAACCCGCCACACCGCTCGCAGACGTCGATGACATCTTCGATAGCTCCGATAATGACTTCCCGTCTGCTACCCTACCCGTCCGCAAGCGTGCCAACCCTGGAGCAACAGCAGACCGCGACAACGCCCTAGGAGGCAGGCAAAAGTTTCTGAGAACGGCCGGTGGTGCGCGCAGTACGCCGCCTGCGCCCGTCGCGCGCCAGGATACCGTAGACAGGCGGCCATGGACTGAAAAGTATGGGCCGACATCCCTCGACGAGCTCGCCGTCCATAAGAAGAAAGTAGCAGACGTCCGGACATGGCTCACAGACGTCTTCAGCGGCCGAGGACGCAAGAGGTTGCTCCTTCTCAAAGGCGCTGCTGGTAGTGGGAAAACAACGACCATATCTTTGCTCTCCAAGGAATTAGGTATCCATCTGCATGAGTGGAAAAACCCAACAAGCTCTGTGCCCACGTCTGATGGCTTCCTCTCCGCCATGGCACAATTCGAGGACTTTGTGGGACGGGCTGGCGCATTTGGTAGTCTCACATTTGAAGAGCCGGTCTCAGTCAGCCAGCAACCACCCAGCTCGTCTGATAGCAGGAAAAAGCAGTTGGTTCTCGTAGAAGAATTCCCAAATACATTTGCCCGTGCATCTTTGGCCGTACAGTCTTTTCGGTCTTCAGTCTTCAACTATCTTGCTGCCAATACCCCCTCCGCTACTACCTTCTTCTCTAGTCAAGCTGACCTTGAGCAATCAGTGACGCCAATCGTCATGATCATCTCCGAAACCCTTCTATCAACGAATACGGCCGCGGCAGACAGCTTCACTGCACACCGACTGCTAGGCCCTGAGATTTTGACGCATCCTGGTGTATCCGTCATCGAATTCAACGCCATTGCGCCCACATACATGACAAAGGCACTTGAACTCATGGTAGTCAAGGAGGCGCGAAAGTCAGGGCGGAAGAAAACAGTCGGGCCCCAAGTCATCCAGCGACTTGCAGGGCTTGGAGACATACGGAGCGCTGCATCATCATTGGAATTTCTCTGTCTGCGTGGAGATGATGCTGAAGGGTGGGGTGCCAAGGTTAATTTTGCCAAGAAAAAGGGTGCAAAGGACGTGCCAATAACGAAAATGGAACAAGAATCGCTCGAGCTGATCACACAGCGTGAAAGCACGCTGGGAATTTTCCATGCCGTTGGAAGGGTCGTATACAACAAGCGCCTCGCCGAGAATGTTGGAGCGCGTGTTCCACAACCACCAAACTGGTTTCCCGAACGACGAAGACCAAAAGCATCCGAAGTCAACGTCGATACTCTAATTGATGAGCTGGGGACCGATACTCAAACCTTTGTCGCAGCCCTGCACGAGAACTATGTCCTCTCCTGTGGGGGCGCTGATAGCGAAGAAACCATGGACTCGATCGAAGGGTGCTTAGAGGCCTTGTCGGATGCTGACATGCTCTCGCCGGACCGCTTTGGTGCGGGCTCCGGTCGACGAAATCTCCAAGGGACAAGCACGGATAATCTGCGCCAGGATGAAATGTGCTTCCAGACCAGTGTCAGGGGCCTCTTATACAATCTTCCGAACCCCGTAAAGAGGTTAGCACCGCCGCCCGGCATTATGGGCATGAAGGCCAAAGGTCAGGGAGGGACTGGCGCGGGCAAAAGCAACGCTTATGTCATGTACTACCCGGCCTCTCTCCGGATATGGAAGCAGCAGGAGGAAATTGGCGATCTGCTGGAGATGTGGATAGCACGTGCTCAGCGAGGTGAGCTTCTTGTGTCGAGCCCTGCACAGAGCTTTATCCTACGCACTGGTGGAGTCGAAACGTGGAGAAACACCTCTTTCACGCAGCCACTACCCACTCCAGGTTCCAAATCGTCGCCCAAAGAGACAGCCCCTTCGGTAGTCCTTGGCAGCGGCGGCTCAGCACGCTACGAAATGCTTTTCGAACGGTTACCCTACCTCACAACTATTCTTCGCAACTCTCGAACGCAGTCTTCCAATGCCACGATTCGTGATATTCAAAAGATTACCTCGTTTTCTGGGAACGGTTTATCAGCTGCCACTGAGGAGGACGACGACGACGACGATGATTTGCCAGAGCCTGGCATCGGTGAGCAGGAGCAGTGGGCGACTGATAAACCGGCTGGGGCGTCCCCCAAAAAAAAGAGGGCAAGGATTGCAGCGAAGACTGAGGATGATGAGTCGGCGTTGCCTGGATTGGCACAGAAAGGGGCACGCTTGATGCTGAGTGATGATGATATCGAGGATTGATGATGGAATCCCTGTGGAACGCATAGCAATCTTCTGGTCGTTATTTATAGACTTGGTGTACATGAATTCTTGTTCTAATAATGAAAAGTTTTGAATATTAATAAATTCTTGACGTGTGGTTGTGGGCAGTAGGACTTCTTGCAGCTTGCAGGAACCAAATTCAAGTCGAAGCAAAGCTAGGCCACGCCGTAGCCTCCTGTATCTTGGTTTCGATGTAACCCGCCAGCAGGATTGTTAATCTCGATCTTAGAGGCACCCAATAGCGTTGTTAGTTATGTGTGATGTAGAAGATTGATGAATCAATGGATGATAGATAGATGATCAGCTAGCTATGACCTGCGGCGAGTAGGGGTTAACTGGGCAAAACCCCAGTATGGGCCATCTAGCTGTGCACTCACGTGACATGTTTGATCCTCAAGTCCGCCACCCTATTCAAAGAATACTCGACCAATTGCACTTCCGCACTTCAGAATGATAACGTTACCCACTGATCATGGCTAGCAGAGGTGGCTGTGCATCATCTAGGGTGAGCGTCATCACGACATAGAAGTTCAGAACAGCTGACAGTTCTGAGAAATAATCAAGCTGTCATTGTCAAACCAAAATAGGATCCGTCAAGAAGCAAGCTACAATAAACCTTTACTATGAATCATTGGCGCCTCAGGAGCTCTCCATGCGGACGCTACCTGACCTTCAACCTGAACTTCATTACGTTCTACTATAGTCTTTTTAGTGCATAACGTTAGTCAATGGTACTTGGTTACAGGATACGAAAGGGATGTTGCGCTCGCCGCGTGCGCATACCTAGGTGGATTGGCACCGAGGCAGCGGAAGCCAACCAGACGTCAGAAAAGTGGTATTCCTCCCACGCATACTAGATTCCTAGAACACAGTACAAATGCCTCCGTGTGTTTTGCTCGTCTACATGCTTAGTACTTCCCGTGAAAGCTTTCGACATGTCAACCGTCAAACACGAAACCAATCGTCCTCCAGTTGATCACGATGTCGAAATACGTATTGAAGATTTCAGAAACTTCACAATTGCGGCTCTTCACAGCTTCACTGTTCTTATCATCCTTGTGGGGATGCTCTGGTTTTGGATTGAAGCTGTCCCATCTACTATCCCTATGCGCTTGGCATGTATCGTGTATCTATATCTCGATACTATATTTAGAAATGTGCGGCTCTTTCAAATTATCATTGCCGTAATGAGAACACATATGTCAGAGATTGAAGACAAAAAGCGTTCACGGCACCGGGGCTTGGGGACAAGCACCACCAACCTCGGGGATTGGATCCTGGCGAACTTCTGTGTCATCGTTGGTTTGTCAACCATAGGTTTTGTGGCATGGTACTGGATCAAAGTCGTTGTGCTCATTATCCGGTCATTCTTTTACTGGACTTGTACAATGGGTGGTCTCTGCTCGCTATTCTGGCTGCTTAGATGGACTATACGATTCTACCAGAAAGTCAAAGGGGTCAAACATGAGGAGGCATGGGGCATCCTAGTTGGCATCAATGTTTTACGATTCTATAACAAATTTGAAGGGCTTAAGGCTAAAGGTGTGCTTGGGCAATTTCTTGACGCTGGTCGCCTTCCATTCGAGGTACTGAAGTTCCTGCTTGATACAGTCGGCTTTACTATTGGTAGAGGCCCATTATTTGGTGAGTATGTAGCTCAGGTAATGATATGATAGCCTGACGCGCCGTAGGCCGCTTACCGGATGAATGGAAGGCTGCAAGAAGACGCTGTAAAACGCCGGATGATGTTGGCGGTTTCTTTGCGGTTTTCGCTGGATCATCAGATGAAGAAGGTGACAATAAAGAGGATGCGAAAGATCGCAACGATATAGAAGAAACCTGTTTCCCTCCGTCAGTGTTTGAGTGGCAGCCAAATCCTGTTATCTTTGCCCATCTGCGAAACGAACATCTCCAGTCACTAAATTCCGGTCCTTCCGTAGCCAAGAATACGTCGGAATGCCATCTCATGGATACAGCTGGAGCAGCTGGAAGATTTTGCCCGGATATGGCTGTCGATTTCGACGACAAAGGCATCGCCAAGAACAACCAGAAGTCTCCTGGTGCACCCAGACACGCCGGCCCAGTAACGACGCCCGCCAACCTATCTTCTTTTGCATGCCCGCGATGCACTTATGCCGCCAAGAGAAATTTTGAGCTCAAGTATGCAATAATTTCTTTCTCATGCCTGCTTACGCTAAATGATGGTAGCAAGCATATTGCACAGACGCACAACCACCGATTCAAATGTGTCTATCACGGCTGCGGAAACACATTCGGTCTCCAGACAAATCTCAAGCGTCACGAAGCGACACACACAGAAAGAAAAAGATTTGAGTGCCAAAATCCGTGGTGTAAAACACTTGGAAAGACCTTTACGCGCGAAGATAATCTTAAAAGGCATATGAAGCTATGCGCCACTTCCAAAAACACATATTATTCTTCCGTCCCATCATGAATTATATCGATTCATACGTCCTATTAGCGTCGGTCGGCTTGGGATGGTACTATCAAAGCAGGGTAAGCACGATGAGGCAGAAGCGATGCATCGACGAGTGCTGCGAGGGTACGAGAAGCTGCTTGGATAAAAGCACCCCGACACACTCACTAACGTCAGCCAGCTTGGATCAATGCTAGAGATAAATCCCCTATACAGAACCGAAAGTTTTATCTTTGTTGAATCACAAATGGAGATTGAATTCAAAGTACCTATCATTTGTCTCGCCTCGGTGTCTCGCTTCCCAGTGGGTGACGTTACTCTACAAACCAAACGCCATCCAGCATAAAGCCATAAAACTCCAAAAACTTCAGAACCTCTATCGGAACTCAAATGGATGATCAGAAAATGAATCTTTAGGTATGATTTATACGGCGCAGACTACCTAGGTATACATCCCCCTACGTTGACTATTCGGCCCCCTATCCAGCCTGGCTATTATTGCATCTATATGATAACACTTGGTAATTACCTCTCAATCTTAGTTTCTATCTCAAAGGTATCAAGAAGGATACTTTTCTATTCATTGATCTCGCCTTAATATTTCTATACTACTCTTCCTTAGTAGCTAAATATTACTGATCCTTTATTATCTAGTACATATGTATTACTATGAAGAGCAGTCCGAACAATAATAGTAATATATGTTCAGCTCTTAAATAGCTGCCATCGGCGGCCGAATAGGGCGTGCAGTTCACTTGTGCAAAAAGTTCTTTGGTAATCTCAATATTTAGTATTAGATACTTACAGAAAACAATCCAGTTAGATAGTGAAACTAAATTGCCGCAACAGAATTTCTTCCTTTTATACAGGTCGCCGCCTACTGGCTAGAAGTACCATCCGCAACGACACTCTCCTGGATTGTCCTGACGGAAGGCTAGATGATAGGGAATGAGATCATTAATCTAATCTCTCTTAAAGTGATTACCTGCCATAGCGATACTTATCATTTTTAAGCACGATTTGTTAGGAATTAGGGCTTGTAATATTAGTTAGAGTTAAGGTTGGTAAATGATAGGCATGTAGATGAAATTAGCAAAGTATTTATTAGTTCTAAAAAACAATAATTTTTCAATTATAAATACTAGCTATTATAGTTTTATACCTACTCTATACAGAAAACAGATGCAATAACTCCAAGATCAATTTGGAGTGGCTGAAGCGTGTGTTTGGCCCTTAAAACAGAGAACAGGCTGGTAGCAAACCACGTGTACTAAACTGCGATGGCTTCGGGTCTCATGAGGCGCTTGAGATCTTGGAGTTTTACTTCTAAAACAACATTATCTTGTGCCGTCTCCCCTCCCATACATCCCACAAACTTCAGCCCTGTGACGTCGGAGTCTTTGCTCCGTTGAAAGCAGCTTATCAGGACCCAGTCGAAAGATTGTATCGAGGAGACGCAGAAGCAGTAGGTAAGGATCATTTCACGTCTCTTTACAGCCCAGCAAGGGACAGGACATTCCCCAAGAGGGACATAACGGCTGCGTGGGCTGCGACTGACTTATTTCCTTTCAACCTAGACAGAGTCCTTAGAGATACACCGAAGCCGCCTGCTGAGGTAGCTGACTTAAAAGAGGTCAGCGTGAGGACTTAGGCGCAAAACAAAATGTTAAGTTTGCCTACAACGCCTACAGCGCTAGTAACAATGGAAGCTATCGCATCATTGCACGATATGATCAAACAACATACTCAAGCACTTGATGAAACGAACAAACAGCGCCTACGGAGGCACGTACAGAAGCTCGCTCGCGCCGCCCGAGTATCGTTTGCCGAACGAGCCCTCCTCTAAGACTAAAATCGGTTCCTGTCCCAAATGAAAAAGGAGGCGAAGGTCCGTCAAACGACCAATGCAGAGCAACTAGGAAAAGCGGAGGTAATGAGCTGCCAGGATCTAGATGAGGCGCGAGCCAAGCGTGCTGAGAAAAAGAAGGCTGCTGAGGACAAGACAGCACGCGGTCGTAAATGTAAGGACCCTGCTCCGGTGGTAGATGCCCTGGAGTCAGGGACCCAAGTGATAATGAGAATGGAAGCAGATCTGGCGAGAGCCCCAGTAGAACTGAGGAGGAAGATACCAGGACCATGGAAGGCCTCAGACAGAACCTCTACCTGTATAATTAAGCACTGGGAGTCGACAGATGAATTATTTTCAATAGTGATATTTGGGGCCATTCTTCTTGATCCTATTATCCAACCCTCTATCATCAAGAGGCCTATATACACAATTGGATGACATGGGCCACTAAAATAGGTTCTCTTTCGACAAGACCATACCTCCATTATTTTCTTTGAGTCCGAGTCTGAGCCCCTTTCAAAGCTCAACCACCTTTCCCGGATTGAAGCCATTCGATTGCGCAAAGTAGTAACCACGCTGATTCGTAATGAGTCTAGTCTGATGAGTTTCGTGTTCAAAATCACAGTTGAAGTGAGTGTGTCCGAAAGCCCACACCGCAACACGTTCTGAGGAGAAGCAAATCTCTTGGGACAGATCAGTCATGAAGCCAGATGATGTATTACTGCTTTTGTGCCTGGGGTCGATAGCATGAGCATCATCGGTCGGAGAGTAGTGTGACATGATGATGATCTTGCGGTCCGATTCTTCCATGAGCTTCTGAACTTCAGAGTTGAGCCAACGAAGCTCGGATTTGTGCTTCTGCACATGGTCCTCCACGGTCCAGCCCTCTGTGTGGTAGAAATCATTGAGTCCAAAGTTGACAAAGTCTTTTTGGGCATCTGTGATGTTGGAGAAGAGTGTGCAGCCAAGAATAGACACCGTTGGCGATAGATCTTACCGAGCTTGGTCAAGGAGGACGAACTTCCCGCTTGCTTGCTAGCCACATAAGACGAGTGATATGGCTCGTGGTTGCCGAGAACAAAGAAGATGATTTCGAATTTAGCCAGGTGTTTTCGAAGAAAATCGACCAAACCAACGTCCTTGGCGTAGCCAATGTCCCCGAGCAGCGCAAGGTACTCTGCTGTTGGAGTTATTTCAAAGACATCGTACGCCACTGGAGCCTCTAGATGAAGATCAGAGAGGATTTGTATTTTTACCATGGCTGTGGTGGTTGACGCAGATGCCAGGAGGAAAAACGTTGCTTCACCTCAAGTTTGTGACGGCTGCGCGAGGTGTAAATTGTTGACTATCGTTTATTGTTACTTTTATTTTAAGAAACTCTGAGATGGGAAGGGGACCACCTGATATTAGCGCACCCTGCCAAGCCGCGTGACAATTGACAACGATTATTCGACAACAACAAGGTATTTTATTATAGAATTATGCTAGAAGATAGTATATTACTGTTTGCATGAAGTCCTAGCGTATCCTTGTATACAGCACTGCTGCACGTTGGTAAGCTCGGTCAAGGCAGACAGCATTGAGGCTCGGACAGTATTGTTTTTTTGACGAGCAGGTACAGCAGACAATGCCTTTGCAGATATGAAGTGAGATTAGTATAGATAGATGATTGCCTGGGGTTGATCAATTTTGGTACTCGCATCGGCGCCTTTATTCGCCGAACATGTTAGCAAAATGTAGCGATGCCGTCAAAACAAACAGAAGAATTGAATTGTATACTCGAGCGATTTCACATGCCGGCTGTATCATGACTTCCATGCGCCCTGCCTATGATTCTGTGACGAGTTAGCCAAGATACCTGTAAAAGTGCTTCATGATATACTACTAGTTATAGTTAGTAGGAACACGTTGATGCGTTGAAAACGAGCATGACTGAATTGAACTATGAAGAGCAACGCATCCGATGTTTCTCACGAGGGTGCTAAATGTGCCTTCACCTGATATACTATGAGCGCATGAAACTGCTATTGGAATAGTACACCATGTAGCTCTCCAAGAGCAAGCTATCAATCAGCGAATTGGACCTCATCTCTCAAATACCATTGGTTTTTATTTCCACTTCCCCAGCCTTGATGACCACCTCGCCACCTCCGTCTCGTTGTGAGGCTATGCTTTCAGGCCCAGAGTCCAGAGTTCAATTTCCTTGTAGGCAGATAGGACTAATACTTTGGGCTTATAGGGGTGAAACAATTTTCGAGGAATATCCTCTTTCATGGCCTTCCAGATTTCAATTGCTTGTTCTTTGTCTTCAATTGCTCAACCTCAACACGGGCACCCTCGAGATTAGCGATGGCGTTTTGCCTGTCAGTTATAGCTTGCTTTTGCTTCTTCATGAAGACTTCAGCCTTGAGTTCAGTCGCTTTGACATGCTCCATAAGTGCGTCTCGAGACATATACTTGAGATCAAACCCTGCCTCGCCCGAAGTGCGCTTCCTGCTTTGTGCCTCCTCAGCAGACTCAATCTTCTTGAAGTAGTGATATGTTCCACGAAGCTCTTTCAAGTCCTCGGTCGACGGCCGAAAACTGTGGACTTCACCCCTAAAAGGAATTCGATGACCATGGTTTGTGTACCACAACCACGGCAACCAACGCTCTTGGCAATACTGGGGCTTGTCAGTTGCACAAATAAAAAAATAGTGGGAGGAGGATGCATACACGGCCCTGGTGCGTTTCTCCACATGTAATACACAAATGTGGGCAGTGCTCTGGGGTATGCTCGATTTGAGGCTCAAAGCAGTTGGGGCACAGCCAGTCTTCTGCTCCCCATCCTGCGCCATTATGCAGCTCTGCTTGTTCCTTCCAGCCAAATGGAGCAACAAACCTCATAGGGCTCGTGTGAGGGTCTGGCTTTGTCATAAGTACCCGTAGAATGATCGCACCCCTGCGATTCCCAGAACCACGAAGATCTTGTTCAGACCCTTCCTTCTTGAACCTGGCATTGATCTGAGAACCTTTACTTCCCTGAAGAGCTTCCTGATGACAAGACTGATAAAGAGTATTGAAATTGTTGAAATTGTCCTCGTCAGCCATTCTGCACCCTAGTTTTTCCAGGATGCAATGTGGTAGTAAAAGTGTCTTTGCGTTCCATGCAAAAGAAGAGCTCTCGTGGGTCAAGCGTTTGCGCTATCCTCGCTTAGTCATGGCTTGGCAAGGAGGTGGGAGTGAATGGAACGAACCTGCGAGTAACGAAGGACATGGAATTCGATAAACACCATCCAGAGCCCATGACGAAGAAAAACAGACAACTGCATGAAAATAGTCAGTCATGATTTGGTATAGGTGATATCAGCCATCAGGTCTGACTTCCTTTCTCGGGCCAGTCCCCATTGTTCCACAACCACTCATAAGCTCAACTCTCCCCTCCCAAAAGCAAACGTCGCCACCACACCCTCAATCCTCCAAAATGTCGGCACCAACTGAGATCCCAACTTTTGACATCCTCCGCACCTCGCACACTCCGGTTTTCACCTCCACGGACATGCTTCGAGTTCGATGGAGGCCATTCGGTTGAATCCAGTCTACAGGCTATGTCGCAGACGATCTCAGCGCAATTTCTTCATCTTTACCTCCATACTAGCAGACCGCTGTCGATGCTGTATCCTTTCACCAGATTTCGGCGTCTCCGGCAACAGAGCCACCGATTTCGTCCATCACTGTGCAATTAATGGAGTCGAAGGATTGAGGGTCAGGCTGGGTAGACTAACACGAGCTGCATGCCCAGCACGATAGCGGTCAAGTTCAGTGGACTACAGAGCCTCGCCGCAAACCCATGCGCTGTTGTGATCAAGATCGTCTGCATCCCCCGCTGCCTTTGACAATGGGGCCTACAGCACAGCAGTTTGTCACAGTGCACGACTTTGTCACTCAGGCCCATGCGTGGCCTTAGCCTTTGCTGGAAGATACTTCAAACGCTATGCAGGCCACTTTTGGGAGCCGCTTCTCAGAAACGCAGCTTTATGTTACATTGACTGCACTGGACAAGTTAACGATAGCCAGAGACGAACGCCCTGGACAAGCGGATAGGTATTGGGAACGGGTTGCCGACCATGTCCGCAAATATGTAGAAGACGCATTGAGACGTTGAGAAGATCAACCAAGACTCGTGCAGATTTTGGGTGTACAATTAATCAAGACTATAACATTATGTGATATTAGGGTCATGCACCAATAGTTCCATGTTCCGCGTACAGTGCTTTATCGATCTAGCACCTTGAGAATACCCCGTACCCAACTGTCCTGCGTCTAAATCTCCCAATAATGTGCCACGATTCACTTCTTCAATTTATTTCGAGAAGTTGGGATCCCGCACTAGCTTGACCGTAATGCCATTAAATCGTGCCTTGGTGACCTTGTATTCTGCGGAGCTGTACACAAGGTTCATCTTGTTGACCTTGGCCGGCATTTGGCCTCCAATGGTATCGATGGTGGCAGCCAAATCCTCGTAGAAAACTGATGTTGCCACGAATGGGGCTGTGTGCTTAGCCAAGGCCAGAACAACAGAGTCGACTCCGGGAACAGGGATAGCCCATTCTTCCCAGGTGTTGCCACTGGTAGGCATGGTCCAACGTGTACTGGCGCCGGTGTTGGACTCGCCGATGAATCAAAGGTAGGATGCGACGTATTCGATATCGGCAGAATCCAGCTGGTGAAGCGCTCGCCATGGTTGCGGCAGAAACCACTAAAAGTAACCGAAGAAGAGAGTTGGAGAGCATTTTGACTTGACAAAGGCAGAACGACTTGAATGTCTGAACAATGATATGCAAGCCGATGATGAGCCGAAAACAGACCTCAGCCAGACTTTGTATCATCCATTACCGTTGAAGTGTTGTTGGATATTTCAATTCACATAAATAGGCTACTGCTCACAATAATATCCTAACATAGCCTAGGGGTTTGCAATGGAAGTATATCGAAGCGACCAGAAATACTGGCGAATAGGCGGCAATGCTTCACGACGATGACTCTCCAAAGGTTCTGCGGCGGCGGAATGGATCGGGTAGAAGAGTGGTGTTTGGAGGGAGCCGAGCGAAGCGGAAGACTGGCGAGCGGATATTTGGTGTGAAAGTAGATCTTGGCCCAAATAGCTGAGACTGTAATGTACTCCCCCCTCAGCCCAAAACTCAGCCACAGTTCACAACCAAAACCCAGCGGTCAAGCCCGCCTTGGTTATCCCCCCCTATTGTAGAATGGCGCAATATAACACCAATTTCACTACATCCATACCTACATACACATTCCATTTCGTTCCTATATTTACAAACCTACCCGCAACTTACCCCATAGCCTTCAAGAAATTCGCCTCCTTAATCGTCGCCCGCCTCTTATTCCTCATCGCCTTGGTCAACCCATCCCTCGCCTCGGCCGCCTCCACCGCGCCCGCCACCGAGCCATCACCGGCAGGCAAATCAATCGTCTGCTCGTAGATGGGAACCTTGGGCACCAAGCTGTCCGGATTCATCGCCTGTTCTCTGCGCAGCCGTTTCGCGGCTAGACGACGCTGTTTCTTGGACTTGGCTAGTGGGCAACGTTAGTTTTGCAGTTCGCAGGGGCGTGGACTCATGAGGGAGGAAGGAAGGAATCGTACAGAATAGATCGCCCTGGCCTGCCCCCTCGGCCTGTTTTTCCTGCCGCGCTAGAAGCGTCCAGAGCCAAGGGGGGTACTCGTCGTCTGCTAGCGCCACGGGATCGGCCTTGTTTTTTTCGAAATTGAGCCCTTTCAGCGGGGTCCCCGCTGCAATGCTGCTTTTCACTAGCGGGACGACTTTCTTTTTCGCGAACTCGGCGGCTTGTGTTTTGAGGGCGGGGGATGGCGCGGGGGTGAGCGGCGTGCTGAAGGGCTGGGCGGCGGATGAGGACGAGGATGTTGCTGGTGTTGCGTTTGATAGTCGCGATGAAGTGCGCAGGGAGCGCGAGTATTGTGGCGTTGAGGCTGTAGGAAAGGAAACACGGGCGCGCGAAGCGGCACGGAGACAGTTGCGACAGATCATATTGGCGTTGTGGGGGGCGTCAATTGGGGTTTGCGGTGCGAGGTTGGCCTTGCGATGAAGCCCGATGTGTTTCTCCGGGGCCGAGGGCGCTAGCAGGGCGAGGTGCCCCCGGTTTGAGATTGTTATCCCTACATCACATCACACGCCTCAGAGGGTACATGGGGCTTTGTCCCATGTAGATTGGCATGTGCCGGCCCAGGTTTCTGCGCCCGGCAGCTGCTGGATTGCAATACTACCTTCCACATTAATTCCCCGTCCTCGTGGGGCCCAAATGGAGGGGTGATGTCGAGGCCGAAAATAGCGCGCGTTGCATGTGAAGAACTGGGGCGCGGGGATGAAGACGCAGTCAGACGGCGAGTTTACGCAAACAGACTCTTTCGAGTACGTGCACTTATATTTGGAGCGTATGCAAATCTAGGTGAGACACTGCAGAGAATGTAGTACTAGGAGAATCCAATCTACAAATCCAAAACAGTTTGGTTTCACCGCCTCGCCAATCTCTGGCGGCCAACTACATATCAGATACAATCATACAGTAAAGACATGGACAAGGTTCGTAGTGAAGAACGGGGTATATGTACCCCAGCCTGATGATGAGATTCCGGAACGCCATGTTCCGTTCCTTCCAACCCTTGCAGCAGACAAATAAAAAATAGAATTACGGTCAAGGACAGACGTGAATGAAAGGCCGTGAATATGTACACTAGAAGCGAGAGAGACCATCGTCTATGGTATCGGGTGGGTAAGGAAACCGAGGACCAGAGTAAAGTAGGCTTAAAGGTGGTGGGCTGACTATATCCATGCCATGGCTGGTGCCTGTTGTGGAATCCCGAATCGGTTGCTGAATAGTGGTCGGATCTCGGAGAGGTAGTCGGCAGCACAGTAAGCAGCCAAGTTCTTTGAGCGCATGATGGTCAGGTCGGCCTGAGTCTCCGCGTCTCGGACAACGCCACCAAATTCTTCAACAACCTCGTTGAGCTGCTCCAATTCACGGCCAAATGGGTGACCTTCCTCTGCGATAGTGGGGCTGAACATGTCTATCGACGCACGATGCTCCCGAGAGTTTCGCAGCGAGCCCGTACTGCCACGCGAAGTGATATTGTACTGAGATCGCTTCGCAGCCAGCCGCTCATGGGCACGCTTGCTATGGGAAATTGCCCTCAGAGGGATAGCTGGAATGGGTTCTACGACCTCTTCTTTCACTTGGTGGAGACTGCTGGTTGAGACCGACTTTCGCAGTTGCTTGCTTGCCGAGGAAAAGTAGCCTGAGAGATGGTTTGGCGCAGGCGATGTGGGTGAAGACTCGACAGACGAAGCATCAGTGAGAGTGGTGTCCCGCGAGCCAACGGTAGAGGAGCGGGAGCGAGTAGTCGAAGCACTGTGATCCGAGTCTTCTGCCGAAGAGTGAGACGAGGAAGTTGAAGTAGAAATGTGTCTCATGGTTGTGATATCCGGAGCGTTGTAGCTGAGCATGTTGGTTGTCGACACCAAGGCAACAGGCAGGGAGATTTTGGCACGGTCGATCTGGGTAGAGGGATTCTTGACACTCTGGCTCCGATTTGGTGGCAAAGACGGCACTTCAGTGCGCTTGGTGCGCCTAGTAACAGCCCGCACAAGAGACATATTGATGGCACGTATGGGTTAATTCGGAATAGATTTTAGAAATTGAAAAGAGGGCCCAGGGCGTGGGTTTTGGGGCCGGTAATTCCAAGGTGGAAGGTAGTTGGTTGCTTGGAGAAGAGCGCTGCAAGATTGCGGGGTACGCCGGGGATAGATTGCTCTTGGTAAGGCACGAGGTCAAATAGGTCAAATGGACAGGCTCCAAAGGAACACTTCGACTCTGTCTTTACAGAGTGACAAAAAGGGCTTGCAAATCGGTCACACTGTGCTCGGCGAGGTTTGCGTCGAGGGCGTGTGCGCCTGGGGGTGTCGCGGAGTCTTGTTTCGGGTAGTACTTGTGATACCAGGTCGCACTTAAGTTGACTCGTGATTCGGGCCAAGCCAAAGTCGATGCAGGAGCTTCGAGAGGTTCTGTGGGACTCCCTTCCAAGGCGTTGTTTTGGATATTCTGTTTCTGTTTGTGTTTCCGTCGCTGAACTTGCAGCGGGTGGCAAGAAGATAAAGTGGTGTAGTTGAAAGGCAATATGGTCTGTCAAAGAGCGTGTGGACGTCCAGCTGTCGTAAGGAGCGAACAACCAGGTCGCGATCAAGGAGGGTGTGAATGCAGTGAATAGCAGTGAAGCCAACGTGCGAAACAAAGAGAGCAAACGAAGAGCAAACGAAGGGAGAGCCTAATGATGAGGGCGCAAAGAGGAAAAACGTACCAGGGCCCCTGGAGCGGGAGGCTAAGCAAGCCGTGTTGAGCTGTCTTCCCAAACAGCGAACCACACGCCGACGTCTGTCAGTCGCCCAGGTTTAGAGCCTCGAAACAGCCACATGCAGTTTAGCCCTGACGACGTTTTCCCGGCCGAGCGAATCAACCGACGACGCGCGGGCGCAAAGTCGGCGCCAACATGTCTCATGCAGTCGGCTTGTTTGCGTGTCCCCCATGCTGCCGACCACCTGGTTGGACCATCTCGGCCGGCTTCGTTTCAATTCTTCCCAGGAGAGAGGCGCATGGCTTCCTCGCTTTGATTTGGACGCGGCATTGACGCCGAGACTGACCACCGGAGCGACAAGAGGTCGGGTCAGACTCTGCTTGCGGTCTGGACACCAATGCAAAAGAGCTCTCTGCATCTGTTTTCGGTGCTCTTTTCTGCCCCGCAAACGGCGATGCGCTGTGTCGCGTTGAGCCGCCATTCGCTGTCATCCCAAACTTGATGTGGTTCTGGACTGGCCTCCAAAAAGCCCTAGCTCGTGCCTAAATCGGCGTGGCAAGACAGGCAGATCGTTCATTCGTGGTCCCAACAGCGTGCCTTGCAGACGCATGCATGAACCGCTCTCTTCCGGTCGCTGACGAAGGACTGCTTACTGCGGCGTGGCTAACTCTCTAAATGAGGGTACTGCCTTGCGTTGACCCGTTTCACAATGAGACTGCAAGTCGGCGCGAGGCCACCAGGCGACAAGACCATCAAGCTTTGGGGAGGTGTGATGATCGTGCCTGCCTCGTCCGACTGAGGACGAGTCGCAACCTGAGGCAGCCTTTTCGGGAATCGTCGCCACTCAGTGCAGATCAATCCGACCACTTCCGCTGTTGAATCCATTGGCCATGCAGCTGCCACTTGCTAGTCTCTGCACTCTGACGTTGGCTCCCCACAATCGATAAAACTACGAGTGCATTGCAGAATCACACATCGGCTGTGCCGCTCGAATTAGTTCAACAGCTGAAAATTGCCCCTCCAGGAAAGCCTTTCAAAGCTGCCGCAAAACGCTGACGTCGCCCAACCCAATTGAGATGAAAGGGTGAGAAGTGACTGAGGCAAGCGGACCACGTTTATAGATGAAACGGGGCGATGCCCTCGACTGCCGTCTTGGCCTCCAACCTCGAGGCCAAAGCCTGCTTATCGCCATTTAGACTTGTCGATAAGAGTTTAATTGTGCTGGGCGAAAGATCTTCTCCAAACACGTCCTTGCGCCTGCCGTGTTGCACAAATTGGCAGGCCGGGTCGTAGCAAGCACTTGTATCACCGACTCTCCGCCTTCATCATCGTCGTAATTGCGTAGACTGGTCGAATCAAATCGTTTTGGAAAAATAGCGATAAACAATTAAATGAAATCTACTCTCACACAAAGCTTTTACCGGATTTGACGTTGAGTTACGTAGGGGTGTAACGTAATAAGTAAGTAGCATGAGTTATGGCTGAGTAACCCTAAGCTCGCTGTAAGCTAACATGAGTTAGCGTAATTGTGCCTAATTTCCTCCCTAAAGTAGGGTAGTAAATAGGTCGTGGTTAGGTTAGGGTTAGGTTAGCTTACGTTAGGCCTAGACCTAACCTAACCCTAACCTATTAAAAGGTTATATTTTAACCTATATTACGTAGCAAAATAGGAGCCTAAGCTTACTTAAGCTTAGTATTCTATTACCTAAACTAGTATATATACTAATACGCACTTATAACAACCTAGTAATAAGGTTAGGTTAAGTTAGGTTATATTAACCTAGTAGTACCTTAAGTCTAAGTAATTCGAAATTTAGGGTTTTATATATTATATATTTATTATAGCTAATTATTACTATATATAAAGATAGTTATAGTAAACTAAAGTTAATAACTAAGGTATATATAGTAATTAAGTAATAAACTTGTAAATAATAGTGTTATAGTAGTAATAAGAGAAATTAAGATAGAACTAATTAGTCCTAACTTAAGTACTAACAAAGTATAAGATAAGTAAAGTAATAACTTTAATTAGAAAGTAAACTATAACTTAGATACGTAATATATAGTAATTTATAATTATATATAATATATAACGTATTCTATTAGCGAAGCGGCTATATTACCGAGACAGCTACTCTAAAATACACCAAAAAATCGAAAATTCAACATCTAATATCTCGACAACTATACTATAATAACTTCTAAAAATT